>JAOPSE010000899.1:0-249216 GCA_029449295.1 Zea luxurians
CCGACCTAGACTCCTCTAATCGACGTAGAGTCGAGGAGAGGCGGAGAATTTGGGGGATTGGAAGACTAAACCTAAACTAGACTAGAACTACTCCTAAGATAAAATGCGAAATAGAAGTTGTATTGATTCGATTGTTGATGATTACAAATCGGCCGTAGACCTCTCTATTTATAGAGGAGGGGGGCTGGACCCTTTACACAACTGATTCCGAGCTAATCCCGCGAATATAGCTAACAACCGTAGCACAAAACTCGGAACCCTAAACTGCTCTGCGCATGCGCGACCGTCCGGCCCACAGGCGCGGACTGTCCGGACCGCGGACCGTCCGGCCTCAGGGCCGGACCGTCCGCCAACTCAAAAGTGGGCTCAACATATGCCCCCCTGCCTTTTGGTGGAGCTGAGCAAACCAAAAGCAACTAACTCGATGTGATTACATCGGTTCTCTTAGGCATCTTGCCACATACTATGATACTGTTTAAGAAAACGTCCATTCAAAGCCTTAGGTAAATCCTTGCCTTGTAATGTTTGTAGCAAATAGGCGTTGCCAAACATCACTTGTTTTACTTTATAAGGACCCTCCCAGCTTGGCGACCATTTCCCAAACTTCCGGTCTTTATTCCTTAGAGGCAGAATGGTCTTCCACACCAGGTCCCCTACTTGAAATGATTTTGTTTTGACCTTCTTGTTGTAGGCCCTGGCTACCATGATCTTGTCCTTTTCTATTGCTTCCAAAGCTATCATCCTCTTGTCGGTCACCTCATCAATATTATCCATCATTGAATTAATATCAGTAACAGTTTAGATCATTTTGTCTGGCAAACCTGACAGCATTCAAACTTATTTCCACAGGCAACACTGCTTCCTGCCCATAGACAAGCAAAAAGGAGATACTTTAGTAGCCCTATGTTTAGATATTCTATGAGCCCATAAAGCTTCAGACAAAATCTTATGCCAATGTTTAGGATTATCAGATATCTTCTTTTTTATCAAATTAATCAATGTCCTATTACTAGACTCGGCCTGTCCATTGGCCTGAGCATAATATGGAGATGAATTAAGTAGCTTAATCCTGTATGATTCGGCAAATTCACGTACCTCCTTTGACATAAAAGAAGTACCTTGATCTGTAGTCAAGGTCTGGGGAATGCCGAATCTATGAATAATATGCTCAGTTATGAACTCAATTACCTCCTTGTGCGTCATGTTCTTCAGAGCAACGGCTTCAGTCCATTTGGTAAAGTAGTCAGTGGCAACTAACACAAACCGATGCCCCTTTGATGATGAAGGATGAATTTCTCCAATAAAATCCAATCCCCATCCTCTAAACGGCCAAGGCTTGATGATAGGATGTAATTCGGCTGCAGGGACAACTGTAGGTCGCCGAATTTTTGACACACTTGGCAACCCTTGTAGTACTTGAAACAATCAGCTATCATATTAGGCCAATAAAAACCAGACCTTCGCAACAACCACTTCATCTTTGGAGCTGATTGATGGGTACCACAAATTCCTTCATGTACTTCCCATGGCTAATATAGCATCATCTGGGCCCAAGCACTTAAGCAGGACGTCATTGACTGTTCGGCGATAAAGTTCATCACATACCAAAACATACTTGAAAGCTGTTCGCCGAATGTTCTTATCTGTCCTGATATTGGGATTTTTGCAAATAATTAAGTATAGGTGTCCTCCAATCACTTGTATCGGCTTCATTGTCAGCCGAATTGATTAAGAGAACCTTTCTGGCAACCTCGGACGGTCCGGCGTCAACACCGGACGGTCCGCGACCTGGGAATTTGGCTCTGCACTGGTTATCAGATTTTCAGTTCTGTGAAACTTCCCTCTCTTTATCCGATAACCTGATGCATCTTGTGCCAAATCGTTAGCTCTATGATTCTCAACTCTAGAGATATGCCGAATACTGAATTCGTCAAAAGAATGAATCATGCTCCAACATTTCTCAAGGTAACTATTTAAAGTACTATCAAAACATTGATATTCTTCTAACACTTGTTGGACAACCAGCTGAGAATCACCAAATACCTTCACATGCTTTACTCCCATACCATTTAAAAGTTCTAAACCGAATAGGAGGGCCTCATATTCAGCTTGATTATTAGTGCAATAAGTTTTCAATCGGCTAGAGAAGTCAAAGGAGACATTACTTGGTGAAACAAGCACAATGCCAATTCCTTGCCCTTCATTGCAAACCGATCCATCAAATATAAAGTCCAAGGAGTAATAGTGAGGTATGATGTGTCTAGTTCATGAATATCATTAACCCGATGTTCCACAATGAAATCTGCTATGACTTGGCCTTTCATAGATTTCAATGGTTCATAAGCCAAGTCATATTCTATGAGTGCATAAGCCCATTTACCAACTCTACAACTCATAATTGGGTTATGCAACATGTATTTGATCACATCGGCTTGACCAGAAACAGTGCAATGACTAGACAGTAAATAACATCTACATTTGGTGCATGCAAAAAACAAGCATAAACATAACTTTTCAATAAAAGTGTACCTTGTTTCAGCATCCACCAACCTTCGGCTTAAATATGTCACCACATGCTCCTTCCCCTCAGTTTCTTGTGTCAGAACAGCCCCAATGACCTTATCCTCAGCGGCAATGTATAATCGGAATGGTACTCCTGCTCGTGGTGCTTTTAATACGGGAGCCGAAGATAAGTATTTTTTGATGAGATCAAATGCTTCTTGCTGTTCTGCCCCCCAAGCGAATTCGGCATCATTCTTAAGCCGAAGAATAGGGTGAACGCATCAATCTTCCCGGCTAGGTTAGAAATAAACCTTCGTAAATAATTCACCTTGCCGAGAAACCTCTGTACCTCGACCTTACAGGTCGGAGGTCCCACATTCCGAATAGACTTGATTCGGTCAGGGTCTATCTCTATACCATGTTCATGTATGACAAATCCCAAAAACTTACCAGCCGACACTCCAAAAGCACATTTACGTGGATTCATTTTCAAACCATACTGACGCATTTTATCAAAGGCTTTGCGCAAATCAGCTATATGAACTAAACTCAGCCGATTTGACTACAATATCATCAATGTAAACTTCCACAGTGTTTCCTAACAATTCATGGAAGATCAATTCATAGCCCTCTGATAAGTAGCACCAGCATTTTTCAAACCAAATGTCATGACAACCCACTCAAATAAACCAATGAAGCCTGGACATATAAAGGCCGTTTTAGACGCATCTTCTTCGGCCATGAAAATCTGATTATATCCGGCATTACCATCAAGGAAGCTAATAATTCTATTTCCTGATGCATTATTGATTAATGTGTCGGCTATGGGCATGGGATATTCGTCTTTAGGAGTTGCTCTATTTAAATTGCGAAAATCAATGCATACTCTAAGTTTACCTGACTCCTTCTTCTCCACCGGCACAATATTGGAGACCCACTCTGCGTATCTGCAAGGTCTCATAAAATCAGCTTCTAGTAGCCGGTGGATTTCGTCCTTGATGCGTGGGAGAAGATCTGGACGAAATGTTCTAGCCTTTTGCTTAAAAGGTCTGAAACCAGATTTAATAGGCAGCCGATGCTCTACGATCTCTCGGCTTAATCCAGACATCTCAGTATAATTCCAAGCAAAGCAATCTGAATTTCCTTTAATAGACCGATCATCTCATCTCTAGGATCGGTCTCCAGGGTCTTGTTTACAAAAGTCGGCCTTGGAGTTTTACCATCTCCTATGTCAATCTCCTCCAAAGGATCGGCCGATGTAAACCCCTGTCCTAGTTTATCAAGATCTCTGAATTCCTCTATCATGTTCCCCACAGAGGAATTAGAAGATCGTTGTGCGATGGTGGACTCTCCGGTCTCGAGGACCGGATCATCCGTAATACTGTCCTTTTGCTGTGATATATGTTCGGTCTTAAAGTCCGAACCCTTTTGTGAAAGACCAGACCATCCGGCCTTGGAAGCTGAACTGTCCGTGGCCAGAGACTCATGAATTTTGTGTGTATTCATCATTTAAACTTTATTTAGGATTTAGCCGATTCTCCATCGGCTCTAGCATGACAGGAATGAAGCCTTTCTTATCTATGCTTATGAATTGATAATCAGAAAAATCTACTCCTGTGAGACATGTAGCAGTCTCATAAGTCCAGAGTACAGGGGCATCGGCCACAGCGATGCAGGCCGATACATCAGCATGTACTTGTTCTATGTCATCGCCTACCCATTGTACTAGCATTTGATGTAATGTGGAAGGTACACATTGATTGGCGTGAATCCAATCTCTGCCTAGAATTAAACTGTAATTTCCTTCTACATCAGCGACGAAGAATGCAGCAGCAAGGGTCTTAGTCCCGATGGTTAATTCAACGGACGTGACTCCCCTGGCTTTGATCGAACTATCAGTTCCAACACCGCTGAGGGTCATGTTGGTCTTGACAAGTTCGTCATCTTGTTTACCTAATTTTCTGTATAATGAATAAGGCATTAGATTTACAGCCGCCCCTCCATCTACTAACATCTTAGCAATCGGTATCCCATCAATGTGGCCGCGCACGAAGAGCGGCTTTAAATGATTTACCGATTCTTTTGGTTTAGTAAAGGCGGCTTCTTTAGGACCAAATCAAACTGGGCAACAACAGGTTCATCGTCGCCGATAATAGTACAATCGGCAGAAAATGTAATAATATTCACATCCATACCTGGGCGTCCTGGAGAAGCCTCGTAGTCGACCAGATCTTCTCCCAGCAGGTCGTCCTCCTCCATTGATGTTGTTGTGTCGTTGGAGGTCTCCTGGTGAACGGCGGACGGTCCGCGCGGGGGCCGGACGGTCCGCGCCTGATGCAGGTTGACTAGAGACCTCCTGGTGAACGGCGGACGGTCCGCGCGCAGGGGCCGGACGGTCCGCGTCTGGTGCAGATTGACTTTCTATTTCTGTGGCCGTTTGTTTTTTCTCAACGGCCTTCGGTCTCCATTTCTTTTGTGATGGCGGGTATAGTGATGTGTGTCATTAAATGTCTTTTCCGCCTCCTTCTCCTGGCTCTCCTTTGCTCTTAAGCGCTGTAATTTCTCTTTTGGGATCGTGTCAATCCCGCTGGGCACCATCGAGGCATGGAGTATTTTGGATCGGCTGTTTTGATGGTAGCCGTATCTTTTTCGGTTGTTTGGCCGATTCGCCGAAAATCATCGGCCCTTTATTGTCTCCCTGTATGACAACATCCGCAGTGCCTATTCTGATGATATCCTTTTTTGTTGTTTTTTGAGTTGCTGCAGGCATATGCCCCCCTGCCGGATTGGTCGGCCTGGAAGGCCGAGTAGTCCGGCAATCCTGTTGGGTTTGTGCCTGGTGACCGGATTGAGCAGTGCTCAATCGGTCTTGTACTGGTGGCGTCAACCTGTCAAAAACAGATGTTTGGGGTGCCCCCCAGGCGGGGTACTGAGGCATCCCAAATGGATATGGTGGCATGCCCCACATTTGATTTAGGACATATGGCGGAGGTAAATATGTGTATGGATATGGCATAGGTGGATATGGAGGTGGAGGTGTCCATGCAGGTACGTTAGGTCTCACTTGTACAGTATGACCTTTCATTTCTTCCGATTGGTGGGGTGGTCCAATCGGCCTGACCTGACGCTGCTCATTAATGGGTGAGCGGGGTCGCTTTGCTGGCCGTCACTGGGGCCAGCCTTCTTTTTTACGTATTTAGACAATAATTGATCAAAAGTTGGGCCGGCTTTAACCAACTGACCAGCTACTTTGAATGTATTTGTTTTCCACGTACCTATCTCTGGTCGTCGTGGTTTGAAAGTACGTGGACGTTGTGAATCTTGAGTATGGCCGGACCGTCCGCCGGAGCTCTCCGGACCGTCCGGTGGAGTCCCGGACCGTCCGCGCCTACGTGCCGGACCGTCCGGGATACGCAGCACGGGCTCCTGCATTTGTCTCCCTGTCTGCGCTTGCCCCCTAGTACTGGAGGTTGTGATGGTCACCTTTAGGGTCTCCCCTCCACCGGGAGTCTTCTCGGCCACCACTTTCCTGCAAGACACTTTACGATCTCCATCGGCCTCTTTAGCATTGCCGATGATTGTCTCTTTGCCTTTGTCTTTATCGGCTGTGTTTGGCCGAACTAGGACCTTCTTGCCCTCGAAGTCAATCATGTTCATCGGAAAAGGCTCTGTATCCACCTGCATTTCCTGAAATTTCAATCGTCCTTCGTTAATGGCCGATTGAATCTGTCGACGGAATACATTACAATCATTAGTGGCATGAGAAAATGAGTTATGCCACTTGCAATATGCACGACGCTTTAGCTCGTCGGTGGATGGAACAGTGTGATTTATTTTAATGTTGTCATTTTTAAGTAATTCATCAAATATTCTATCACACTTACCAACATTAAATGTAAACTTAACCTCCTCTTGCCGTTTCTTTTGAACCGGCTGTAAGGAGGCACAAGCCGAAGATTTGGCCTGCTTTGGCCAAACCATTTCAGCAGCATACACCTCTGCTGATTCGTCTTCTGAGCTACTTTGGTCGCATTCTACTACATGTACGTTGTGACGAGTTGTTTTAGCAGTTTCTTTGCTTCGGCTTTCACAAGCCAAAGCTCTCTGGTGTAATTGTGCTAGTGTAAAGAATTGGATGCCTTCTAATCTTTCTTTTAAATAATATCGCAGACCATTAAAAGCTAATCCTACTAGTTGTTTCTCTGCTACATGAATTTGAAAGCATCGGTTTCTTGTATCTCGGAATCTCCGGATGTAATCATTAACCGATTCATCTTTTGTCTGTCGCAACGACACTAAATCTACTAAATCCAACTCATAGTCACCGGAGAAAAAATGATCATGAAATTTTTGTTCTAAATCCCCCCATGATGAAATGGAATTAGGAGGTAAAGTGGCATACCATGCAAACGCGGTTCCTGTTAGCGATAATGAAAATAAACGCACGCGAAATGGCCTCTGTGTCAGCCAATTCTCCCAATTGTGCTAAGAACTGGCCTATATGTTCGCGTGTATTTTTCCCTTGATCACCCGAAAACTTTGCGAATTCGGGTATCCTGGTTCCCTGTGGGTATGGGTGGTGATCAATATCGGCTGTCATAAGGTTTCCGATATGAGTGCCCCCCAGGGGCCATGCTTACTCCGAGCTTATCTCGGAACGCCCCGGCTATTTCTTCCCTTACTATATCAATGGCAGCCGGTGCGAGACCACCGGCTCTCTGGTCAAACATAGATGGGGTTGGCTGGATATTAGTATGCTGTCTTTCCCCCCATTGGTTTGAGTTACGTGTGCATTTTCATTTGCCCTATATGGGTCATAGGTTTGATCGTTTCTTCTTCCGGCCTCCTGGGTGGGGCCGGAAAGCTTTTCTGGGCTCTGGATCTTGAATTAATGGGTTGATGCATTGTATAGTGCGATGGGAAGTGTTGCTGGGACGGGCGAGGATTCATGTAATAATCCTCCTCAAAAGACTCATGCGCGGACTGTCCGGATACGTACCCGAACCGTCCGGATGGGTAGTTTGGGTTCTGTGTCGTGTGTGGTGGCTCGGGCGCATATCTAGGTAACTCATTAAAAATAGCCCGACTGTTTGCTGGCCCGGACGGTCCGCGCTCACGTGCGGACGGTCCGGGCATGTGCAGATTGGCTGGTTTGCTGCCGGATTTGCGGTTGCTTAGGGTACGTGTCCATCGGCAATCCCATAAAGGGGTTGTGACTGGTCGTGACAACCTGTAGCCGATGCGTTACGCGCGTTATCTCCTAACTCAACCTCGTGCGAAGGAAAATTTGCGGTATTAGATTTATCAAATGCAACGTACTAGTCTCTTAAGATCGCTTTGCATACCCCCTATGATGTTCTGCATTTGTTCACGAGCTGATCTTCTACATAATTTCTAAGAGAGTGCAGATCGTTGGTTTTACTTACATTGGGGATATCTGGCGTGGGTTGGAGCGAAGCCGGATCCGTCGCCCGATGTCGGACGACCTTGTTGTTCCTGTCCACTTTGAAGTTGGCCAAGAACTTTGCTTTCGCCTCCTGGATCATCCGCTCCTTGTGCTCCTCAAACTGGAGCTGCTCGTCAGCCGGCAAGGTTTCCCAAGTCGGCTCTATGATGTTGCTTAGAGAAATATCAGAGCTATCCTTTGAACCGGCCATTGAGGGCCGATCTGATGAGCTTAGATGTGTCCTTCCCAGCGGAGTCGCCAAAAAGTATGTTGACAGGGCCTTTTCGGAGCGCCAAACACTCACAAGAACCGTGGCGGTGCCTTCTGCACAGGGGCGGACGGTCCCGCGCGCAGGGGCCGGACGGTCCGCGGCCTGGTGCGAGGCGCGGTGGTGCTCTCTGCGCAAGGGCGGACTGTCCGCGGCCTGGGGCCGGACGGTCCGCGGCCTGATGCGCGGCTAGGGCTCCTGCCTGACGGCCGGACGGTCCGCGCCCTGGGGGCCGGACGGTCCGCGCGTACGCAGGGACGACGGAGGATCGCCGACGGCGCCTGGATCTCGCTCCCGGGAGGGACCCCGTCGGGGAGTAGAGATCCTAGGTGGTGTCTAGGCTCGGGTAGACCGACCTAGACTCCTCTAAATCGACGTAGAGTCGAGGAGAGGCGGAGAATTTGGGGGATTGGAAGACTAAACCTAAACGAGACTAGAACTACTCCTAAGATAAAAATGCGAAATAGAAGTTGTATTGATTCGATTGTTGATGATTACAAATCGGCCGTAGACCTCTCTATTTATAGAGGAGGGGGGCTGGACCCTTTACAACAACTGATTCCGAGCTAATCCCGCGAATATAGCTAACAACCGTAGCACAAAACTCGGAACCCTAAACTGCTCTGCGCATGCGCGGACTGTCCGGTCCACAGGCGCGACTGTCCGGACCGCGGACCGTCCGGCCTCAGGGCCGGACCGTCCGCCAGCTCAAAAGTGGGCTCAACATAGACTATCTCAAAACACTATAGTATTTATTGAGACTGCTGGCACCTTCAAGGCTTCAATAGATAGGGTGGTGGTAACGCAGTTTACCTATGTGAGGACGGACGGTGAATGTCCTGATGCGCAGGCCACCACACCAGCATGCCATATGCAAATCCATCGACCCGGACACTGCTCACTGCTAGTGCTGCCCTACTCATTGCAAGGTACTAGTGGCTGCTGCCACCACTGTCCCGTGCTCGCGCAAGATGGCGCGGGATTTGCAGCGTCGGCACGGCAGCCATCCGATCCGCTCGCCGGCGCCCGCTGGTGTGTTGTGTGTACGTGTACGTTTCCCGGGTGCACCCTGCACGCGCGCCCCGCTCCCGCCATGCCATTGCCATCCCATCCCACGCACGCCACCAGCCAGTCCACTCCGGGCGCAGCGCAGCGCAGCCAGCTTTCCCCGCCCTCTCCTCCCGCCACGCCACCGCGCCCGACCACCAACGCCTGACGTCCTTGGTCCCACCAACGCCCCTGTCCCACTCGCACGCGGCACGCGCCGTTCGGTCCCCGCGTACGCGTAGCACGGGGCTGCCACCCGACCCACATCCTTCCCGCGGTCACTTTACAGTTGCCCGCTGCCTGCCTCCCCGCCGCACCCACCCACCACCCACCCACCTCTTTATTCACCCCGACACCCCCTCGCCTCGCTTTCCCCCCTCCTCTCATTCCATTCCACCCACGCCGCCTGCCTCCCTCGCCTTGGGGGCGAACCACGAGAAGGGGATTCCGGCTAGGGTTTCGGCGGATCGAGAAGAGTCAGGAAGAAGCGGTGGGGAGAGAAGAGGGCGGCACCTAGGGGTTTCCGCGGGCGGCCCCCCCCGCATGGCCTCGCCAGCGGCAGCGGCGGCGGCGGTGGCGCCGCCGCCGGCCGCCAAGGAGAAGGAGAAGGAGAAAGGACGCGGAGGAGGCACCGGTCACGGGGGACATGGTCAGCGCCGGCTTCGCAGAGCTCGAGCGCCAGCAGCAGCTGCTGGCCACCTGCACGCGCCTCTACCAGCAGCTGTCCGAACCACTTCGGCTCGCTCGAGCGGGGCCTCGCGGCGGCGCTCCGACGCGCTCCGCGTCCGCCGCAGGGCCTTCGACGCGCGCACACCACCGCGCGCTCGACTCGCTCCACCGCCGGGAGGCCTCCATCGACGCCTCCGTCCTCGCGCGCGCTCGACCACCTCCACTCCATCTCCGCCTCCGCCTCCGCCGCCGCTGCCGCTTCCCTCCAAGGTCCCCGCCACCTCCGACTCCGACTCCGAGGGCCTCGCCGAGAGCCTGCGCGCGCTGTGCGCGCGGATGGACTCCGCCGCGTTCCTGGGCTTCGTGGTGGCCCGCCGCAAGGAGGCGGACGCGCTGCGGGCCGAGATGCCGCCGGCGCTCAAGCTCTGCGTGGATCCGGCCAGTTCGTCATGGACGCCGTCGCCGACGTCTTCCCCGTCGACCGCCGCGAGGTCCGGAACCCCGCCGACCTGGCCTGGGCCTGCGTGCTCATCCTCGAGGCCGCCGTGCCCGCGCTCGCCGACACGGACCCGGACATCGGCCCCGCGCGCCCGCTCGTGCCGCGGGCCGCGCGCGAACCGCGCCCGGGGCATGGCCAGGGACTGGAAGGAGGCCGCCGAGAAGAAGGGGGGCGTCGAGGGCGCCAAGCCGCCCGACGCGCACGCCTTCCTGCAGCTCGTCGCCACGTTTGCCGTCGCCGAGAGGGAGGACAGGCCGCTGTACCGCAGGATTGTCGTCAGCTTCTCCTGGCGCCGCCAGAATGCCACGCCTCGCGCTCACCCTCGGACTCGAGGAACAAATGGCCGGTATATGCGCTTCTTTCATGCTTTGGTGTTGCCTGCGTTTCCATTCTGTTCTACAATTTTTTCTTTGGGCACTACCATAGATAGTTCTTTGAGGTAGATGTTTGGGCGCCATGTGCTGAAGTGGTGAACCTTAGGGGTTCAGATGGTTGATTTGGGGGATAACCAAGTGTGCAGTGGGTGCAAACTGGCCTAGATCCGTCGTTGAATTGTCACTAGGATTAAGTAGACGCCATCATTAATTGTGGATCAGGGCAGCAACTGTAGTATTTCAATAGGTTCTGAAGGAGGGTAAAAAGAAAATCACCCAGGCAAAATGAGTTGAAAAGTTCCTTATTTATTTTCCACTGCTAATTACTCTACTGTGCAAGGGTATGATAGTAGTAGTATGATTAGATTTTTTTGTATGTCTTTTTAGAGCAAGGCCCGCCTTCCTAGTGGTCTCTTTCATAGCCATGTGCAAGAAAAAGGTTGTCTAGTGTTTTATCAAGTGGTCAGGATAACTGTCTTCTGTACGTGATGCCATCATGCGCTTGTCTTGGGGGCCATTGCTTTAGCCTTCAGATGTCGTCAGATTCTTGTGTCTACAGTACTGTCGTTAGAGTGAAAGGCAATTCTGTGTTGCAGTGTCGTTAACAGCAAGTTTCTGGACTCTCTTGTTCCAATGCTGCACACCCTCACTGCAATGTTAGGAAGTGCCAAACGGCCTTCTTTTCTATTCCAAATTCCAATGTACACTACTACGTTATCTTATTATAAACTATGCTGCTACAACAAGCGGCAATCTCGTGCCCTTTTGCTGCCAAATTCATGGCAGTTTGGTTTTTCCTTCCAGAGTACCCTCACTGCTGCATGGATGATGCCTTTGTATGTACTATTTCTATTTCTTGGTCATATATTTGCGTGCTCTCTGAGTGACAGATAGTCTTTCATGTGCTCGTTCGGACTTAGGCAGATTAGTCAGTACATGTTATACCTTTTCTTTTGCAGATATCATTGAGGAACTAATTGCTAAGAGGCAGCAGCTTGATGCTGTAAATTTCGCTTATGATGCTGGGCTTCAGGAGAAGTTCCCTCCAGTTCCTCTTTTAAAGTCCTACCTGGAAGACTCTAAGAAGACATCAACCGCTGCTTCAGATAATTCAAGCACTAGCAGCGGGCCAATCAGGGGTTCGTATAATATAACAGCAATTCTAAAGTATCTCTTGAATCTGTTCAACATAGAAAAAAATCTCTTGAACTCAGGATTGACTTTTGAGTTTAATATATGTGCCTAGTGCTGCTATTATCCTCTTTTAGCTACATGTAATGTCAGTTATCTATCATCCCCCTTGTTGGGCTGGTTCCATTTTAATGTCTCTTTGTTTGTATCTTATGGGTTCTGATGTTTTATTATACTGCAGAGCAATGTGAACAAGAAAGAACAGTCTGCACTGCGAGCAGTCATCAAGTGTGTTGAGGATCGTAAACTAGAAGCTGAGTTTCCACTGGAGGGTCTTCGGAAGCAACTTGAAGAACTAGAGAAAGCCAAGACCGAGAAGAAGAAGGCAGCATCAAGCGCTACCAGTGGCGGCAGCGGCGGCCCAGCAACCAAGCGCATCCGTGCGAGCACTGGAGGCCCAATGCCTCCTGCCAAGGCAGGTCGTCTCACTAACAATGCTTGCGTGTCTTCTCTCCCAGCTCCCACCACATTGACCCAGTCTCCCTCCCACGCGTCATACGCCAACACCTCCCCGTCCCGCACCTCATACGCCAATACCTCCCCATCCCACGCCTCATACGCCACAGTCTCCCCATCCCACGCATCATACGCCACACCCTCCCCTCCCCACGCATCATACGCCACACCCTCCCTTTACCCTTACGACAGGCCGGTTGGACACGGCGTGTACTGCACCCGGAGCCCGCCGGTGATCAGGGAGCCATATGTTTACCCAGCTGAGGAGGTAGCCACTGTCAACGTCGGCATTCCCATGGCCTACTCCACCCCGCCCATGAGCTACCCTGCCCCCTACGGCGGCTATGGCAACGGGATGCCAGCTTACACCAATGGAATGGCTCCTGCCTTCCACCAGGCTTACTACCGGTAGGTTCAGTCAGGAAACGAAGAAGTCGCTGATGAATGACATGACAACAACTGATGATGCCAACGACTCGAAACCCGCTCAATGGCCCTGTTTTGTAGCGACTGACTACAACGGTAGGTTGGGTACCTCGTCTTTCATGTCCTTACCACCGCTACTACTAGATGTGTTGTCTTTAGCTCCTCGTCTCATCTTAGTCCGCTACCGTAATTTTTTTTACTACTACTAAGGAACCTGGATGTAAATTATGTATGGTATCAGCGAGACTGTCGTCGCAGCCTTATGTAATTCTGTTCGAACTTTTGAAAAACGAAAAAAAAAGAAGAAACCAGCATGTAATCCTGAAGTACCGGTCTACCGGATGTACCATGGACTTAATTAGAAGTGTTTTTTTTTTATAGTTTACTTGTTTGGTGTTGATGTGTGTGGGATGGATGGTCTCGGTGCCTCGTTTCTTGAGATTTGATTGTGCATGCTCATTGTTTGTTTGTTTGTTTGTTTTGCCTGTCTTATGTCCGTCCAAGGCGTGAAGGGTTTGCTAGTGAACTGGAATGTGATGGTCATTTTAGATCATAATGATGTGGGGCTACAGTGGTCACATGGCCCTGCCTGGCCGATTTGGTACCAGTGTAGTGTCAAGAGCCCGGCATGCTAGCAGATAAATCATGCATGCATGCTTGGATGTCCTTGATGTAGCTTTTGTTGTTTTGCTAATGGAATGTCCTTGATGCTAGGGTGTGTGTTTGGAAGTAAATTATTTTAAAAACTGTGGTTTTAGAATACGACGGTTTTAAAACACAACTGTAGTATTTTTTACATTATTTTAGCAATATGTGTTTGGAGACAGAGTATCTCAATCCATGGTATTTAGTATACATGTAGAAGGCTAGTTATTAAAAAAAAAGCTTTGGGATAGAGGGGAGTTTCAAATACTCTAAAAACATTATAGTATCTACAAAACCATAGTATTCAAAACAAAGTTTTTTACAGTTAAACACCTCTTGACAAAAAAAAATACTATGGTATTCTGCAACACTCCAAAATTACTTTGTTTCCAAACACCCTATAAGTTCTATTATGCTCATGAACATGTCTATGAAAGATGATAATGCAGGTGCTTTGCTGATGACGATTGTCGTTCCTGATCTCATGGTCATATGATCACTAATTATGTGCTGTTTGATTCATATATTTGTAATATAATGTGTATCTGATAACGATAAATCATATTTGTGTAAGTCCAGCGTAATCATATTTGTGTAAGTGCAACGTAATTAGATACCACACTAGAAAGTGAAAGTAATATAGGTCTATTCAAACTTATTACCGCTAGTATCCGAATGTGAATTATTATTATCATTTACGTTACATTTCGTGAATCAAACGGCATCTTAGTCCTTAGTACGAGTTGGTTGGCTCCCTTTGTTTTGCTGGAGACATCTCTAAAAAATCTTATACATAAGCATGGTTATGCTTATATGAATTGTCTGGCCTTACAATCTTCTTCCCATCGACATGATTCTGTTCATAAATATGCTAACAATATATTGCAAAGTTGCTTTAGCTCCTCAACCCCCCCCCCCCCCCCCCCACACACACACACACAGCCCCACCCAACACATGCTTCGTGGCATCATGAACGACCTGCTCTCTCTTTGATTCATGTCCCCTAGTGGCCGAGCCTTGCACTGTTGAGTTGGCAGGCTCGTACCGGCACACAGCAGAACAAGTGTGCAAGAAAACCAGGGTAAAAATGACTACAAGAAGTTGTATAGACTAGCTAAATCATGGTAACCTTAATCAGACTGTAATTCAAACACGGCCTAGCAACGATTCCTACGGGACTCAAAAAGCAACACCACGGTAAAAATGAAATGCTTGAACTTCACCCGGTGTAGGAATCAGACACTGTAATCCAGGTAATTCCGATTCTCTTCAGCGTCTACGGCGTGGGTAGTAACTAATTTGAACAGGAAGATTCTGATCTGTATTTTGACTTTATCTGATGTCCTATATCTTTCACTGCTGGATTTTGTCCTACATCTTATAGTTACGCAGAATATAATTTTATACGGTACATTATATTGTAAATGTACTATATAGTGAAGTTTAAAATAGAATATAACGTGAGAGATAAGATATTTAAACTGTTGGACACAGACTTGTGACGCGGCGTCACATCATCAAAAATTCAAAATCACCCGACGTGAAAAAAAAAGCCGAGTTTTAAAGTGCAAGGGTGATAAAAAAGCTAGTTTTATAGTTTAATAAGGAAAACCGGATGGTCGCAATAGTTGAAGAGGTAAATCATACCCTTTTCTATCCTCTCCGTCTCAATTTATAATTGATTTGACTTTTTTTTAGCAAACTTGATCATTTCGTCTTATTTATTTATTTGGGAAAATAAAAAAAAACCAAATCCATATATAAAGTATATTAAACGCTAAACGATGTCACAGTAAAAATATTAATAATTATGAATTTTTTGAACAAGATGAGTCTGTCAAATTTAGTGTAAAAAGGTTAGATAAATTATAAATTGGAACTAATAGAGTATTTGTTGCTACTACTAGTTACTCCCTCTGTCCTAATTCATACTTCGTTTGATTTTTTTAGCCACACATCGCCGACGGCGCGCCTCCTCCTCTCCTTTGGTTGTTCTTGTCCTGCTATTTACAGAGGCGCATGTCCTCCTTCATTTCCTCGGTTGTTCTTTCTTGTCCCGCTGCCTGCACGGGCACATGGCGACAGAGAGTCGCGACAACGGTTCAAGACGCTTATCGACAATGGGAAAGGTGCGCCGCGGGTGGGACGTGACGACGTCAGTTAGCGACTCGGAGGGAAGCACGATAGCCCGATGTCCTCCGCGAAAGAATCTGGCTGAGGGAGGCGGAGGCAGGGATATAGATATAAAGTTGGGAGTTAATTTAAGCGCTCGTGATGGTTGTAGGGTCGGTTGCGCATACAACACTTGAGGGTTTATCTTATCTGGTTGTTAGAGGAGACATGGTTGATAAAAAAAAAACAGATATACACACTTCTCGGGTGCTCATGGTTTGTATAGTTAGTTGCACACCCAAGAGATAAGATTTATCTTATCTGGTTGCTAGATGAAACATGATTGATTGTGCATCCAAGATACAATGCTTACGTCTGATTGTTAGGTGAAACGTGGTGTGGGAGAAAAACAAACATACGGGTTTTGTGCATGACGCACGACGGTAAAAATGTGCCTTGATTTCAATTACAAAAAATAATGAGCTGTAGAGTAAATATGACACGTCATGTCGTTTTACCCTTATACCATCATCAAGTGTTGTCTAGAGTAAATAGATGACTTCACTGTTTCACGTAATTAGATCTACCGTACCCCAGGCTGGGACTGGTTCAAATCGGGCCACAAAAATTTTTTTGACGTATTTTCTCCATGGTCCGTGCCTGACCCGAGCACCATTCCGGGTCCTCAGACCATGTCCTCACGGTGAAAGAAACAAACAAGATGTAAAAACCAGCCATTCTATAATAGTCCAGGTAAAGTAAGAATGGATGACAATATGACATGACATGAGATGACGTGACATCCTCTCGCCTTTCGGTTGTGCAACGCAGACGCAACTGCAAGGCATCTCGTCGTCGTCGTCTCCCACCAAAAGTTGCGAAAAAATCCCAAACCCCCCCCCCCCCTACCCTCTACCCATAGACACAAGCTCACAAAGTATTTTGTCCACTTAAAAAACTTAAATTTATTTGAAAAACGTCATGATAAATGGAGGGAATGGAATTAGGTATCACCTAGTGGAGTAATTTATGCAGTAAATTCTAAAATATATCATCCATGAGACAAGTATATAATAGAGTATACTTTTATTTAGTGCAGAGGAAAAAAAGATAAATATGTGTGCTTCTTTTTACTGGGAATATGTTATTATATATTTAGAATTTATGTTCAAAAGAACTCAATGAAAATATAATATTTTTATTTGGTCATGATTGAAGTAAGAGTGTTCTCATTTGATTTTTATTGTGGTTAGCTGAGTAAACAAGGGGGGAAGTTGACGGCTTGCGGCCACTGTGGCACACAGCTGCTGTGCTCACCGGATAAAAAAAAATCTGGACGAATAAACAAATCAGTCAAAAAAACAAAAAAAAATCTGGATGAGAAATAAATATGGACGGATAAATCAGCGACATAAACAAAAAATCTGGACAAAAAAAAACAAATCAGTGACAAAGACAAAAAGTATTAAACGCCCACCGTGGGGCTCGAACCCACGACCACAAGGTTAAGAGCCTTGCGCTCTACCGACTGAGCTAGACGGGCTTTGTGTACACAATCGAGCTCGGCATCAAGATCTATGGCGCCGAGCTCGGTGCCACATCGGCGCCATAACGTCCGTTTGTGTCAGCGCACCACGTAACTCGACGCCATAGTCTATGGCGCCGAGCAAACAGTCTAAAAATGACATTAAAATTTTCTAGTGTCCAAACGTGATTTTTTTCCGAGAAAATGCAAAAAATTCGTCCTTCCCCCACCTCCAAATGTTTCTATAGAGGAGAAAGAAAGGAAGAAGGGCGATGCGTGTATCTTCTTTGCAAATGCTTTAGCAGCTGCAAAGTGCCAGCGAGGTAGGAGCATCACAGCCTAGTTAGCGGTTACTTTTAACCAGTTTTTTTAAAGACCTAATATTTTGGAGCACCAGAATGCCTAGCAACTTTTTACCCAGAAAAAGAGAAAATAATCCTCCAATCACCTTCTCGTTCAGGAATCCTTCTCCAAGGCTCCTCCAATCACGTAAACGAAAGGGATTCACCAGGAGGAGGAGGAGGAGAAGTTAGCTAGTTTGGCAAGCAAGCTGGGGGGCATCTTTGGAAAGCAAAAGATATGTGATAAAAAGGCAAGTAGATATGAACTAGGATAATAAAGTTGACAAGGAAATGTAGACCAATATACGATGCTCAAACATTTTGATTGGATGCGCGCTCCATGGCATGCCCCCCCCCCCCCCCCCCCCCCCCCCCCCCCCCTTGAGGATGCAATTATTGTATGGAGCCTACTAAAAGAATATTTTTTCCGTTATGGTGCGTGCAAAACAAACTCTACTCCTAGATGTGTTCTTCGGGTGGGATTGGTGATTGACTGACAGGCATTATTACAAAAGGGAAATTGACGAGAATATAGATAAATACACATCAAGATTGTGACCTAAGCGCCCCCCAGGTTTGAGATACAGACAACGGGATGATAACAAAAACAAAATTTGATTGACCTCCAAATCACAACACAACCATGTCCATCCATTCAGCACGGCAGGTGCAGATGCACATGCATGGTTCACAAACAGATGAACTGCTTGCCAAAGGTGTTGTATTGAAGCTGGGTGGAAGAAACTCCTGACCAAGTGCACACGCTCAGAGAATTAGCAGCAAAGGCGGATCCACAGGCATTATTATTATTATTATTATTATTATTATTATTATTATTATTATTATTATTATTATTATTATTATTATTATTATTATTATTACTACTACTCTAAGTGCACTGTTTATCATCATCTCGCGCGTCATGTAAATAAATATTTGGTATTAGTATAGTAGTAGGAATAGAAACAGGCGAATCAGCAAAGCAGTGGAGATGAGTCATGGACGGGACATGTAGATATACTATACAAGCACGAGGACGCGCTCCGTGCCACCGAGGACAGCGGCCGCGTCGTCGGGGCCGGCGCCCTTGGGGACAGTGACGACGAGCTCGCCCTGGGAGTAGGTGGCCGTGGCCATGGCAGGGCGCGTGCAGGGCGGGAGGCGGAAGCGCCAGCGGTCGAGCTCGAAAGCGGCGGCCCCATCGTCGTCGACGCCGCCGCCGCCGCCGTCGGCGGGGGAGAGGCCCCGGACGACGACCTTGGTGACCCCCGGGTGGATCTCGACGGCGTGCGCGCGGGCGCCCAAGGGGGAGACCCCGTCGACGGCCGCGGCGACGAACCGCAGCGCCGCCGCGTCCTCCTCGACGGACACGTCCGCGTCGGCCGCGAAGGGGAGCTCCAGCACCTTGGCGAAGATGTGCGGCAGGCGGCGCAGCTTCTTCCCGCCGAGTGCGCCCGCCGCCGCCGCCGCCGTGGCGCAGCGCTGCACGGCGATGGTGCGCTTCCGCGGAGCCGGGTGGACCCTCATGGCGGGGTTCCTTGCCGCGTCGTGGGGGTACTCGGGGCTCAAGAGGGAGACGGCCAAACGCTAGCGACGGACGCGCGCGCGCGGTGGGGAGGGCCGGGCCGGGCGGATCGAAGGGGCGCCTCGGAACTCGTGCACGTGGAGGGATGCGGCCTGCGGAGGTCCGTCCGTGCTCGTCTGGTTCTGGGCGTCTGGCCCTTGCGCTGTGTTGGGGAATTGGGGCAGGGGAGGGAGAAGACGACCGGAGGGAAGAAAAAGAATTGGAAGCGCTCTGTTGTGCGGGAAACCGTGGGGCCTCTAGATAGGGATTAGGATTCAGGGCGTTTTCACCCGTCTCCTATAAAATAGCATTACTGTTAGATATTAATCAGAAAAATAAATGTGAACTAATTTTAAAACATACCATCTCCGTTCATAAATATGACACCGTTTACTTTTATCAAAAAAAAACCTTAATCACTCCTCTTATTCAAAATATTTATTTAAAAATGTAAAATTTTAAGTTAAACACAAATCTACGACAAAACAAATCAAAAAAATAATTATTAACTCATTAATTTTTCAAAAAGTCAAAGTTTTTTTAAAAAAACCAACGGTGTCATATTTATGAACGCAAGGGAGTATCATATAATTATATAAACAATGATTAATTAGTGAGATAAATCTGTTAACCACAAGCAGCTTGGTGTGTTTGGTTTGAGGTCAAAGTAGGATGAGTCAGGGGCGCCACCGTCCCATCGATTTTTTGGGATCACGCCGCCCTCCAAAAATCACTCCGGTGTTCACCTCGCCCCCACTTGACTCTCAACCAAACACTATAGAAAATGTGGCCGCCTCATTCCATCACTCTTTGTACATTCAACCAAACGCACTACCTTATATTTACCGCAATGGCGACTTAAATGGAATTAATAGATTCGTCTCGTCAATTAGTTACTGTTTATGCAATTGATTTTAAAATTAGTTTTCATTCGGTTCTTCTAATATCTACTCGTGATAAACTAAGAAGTTGTTCGTTTCGGATTAAAGCCTACTGTTTGAACTGTTGTAATTGTAATTCATAGTAAAAAATATTGTAGAAGCATTAGAAGTCAGTACGGATTAACAATCTGAAGATTAGATCCACACGGTCTTTTAGAAGTTGATAAAACGAGATTAGGATCAGGATGATGCTTATAACAATGTTATTTTTAATCTATTTCCATTAGATCCTCTATTTCATTCCCTATCTTATCTACTAATTCAAACTTTTCTCTATAAACAGTATCCACCGTTCCGCATCCCATATTTTCACACTCTACTGACGAGAGTCTAACCTCTACTAGTGGAATGGAAGCATATCGTGTGCACCTGTGATTTGGACCTTGCAAACATAGAGCCAGAATTACGATATATGGGAAAGCCGAGCAATTTATCAATACTATAATAATGTAAAAATATAACATGATATATGCACACACGTACACAAGTTTGCATATTACATTCAAGTATTTATATTATTAGGTGGTTTTCATGATAGACTTTAATTTGTGCAAAAAAAATTAGATAAATCCAATCCACCCCCTATGCATCTTAATCCTTTCACAGTTGTTTTTCTAGATGAAATTTATGCAAGAAAATTTTAGAAAAATCCAATTCACCGCTCTACTGTGCATCTTAATCCTTTCACTACTGTTTTTTCTAGATTAAATTAAGCATAAAAATACCTAATTTTTTTAACAATAGCAACCATATCCTGAGCTTTTCTAATAAATACAATAAAATGCTTGTAACAGTAAAATAGAACAGGTTTGATTCGCCACCTGTCACCGTCAGGACTTGCATGGCAGCCTTATCATACAGATAATGAGACAAGTACCATTTGTACAACTACAATCTGTAATCAGTTCATAGTTGTTCATGATTAGGTCCTAAGATGCTTGTGAATGGTGACGGCCAAGAAAAAAATGCTCTTGCAAGGAAAAAAAAGGAAGGGGATATGGCCGGAAAGCCTGGATCTGAGATCAGAAATCGGATCGGGATACAAATCTCCAGCCTTTTTATCAGAAAAAGAAATCGTTGCAGTTCAGAGTTGACCCACAATTGCAATGGAAACAGAAGCCAGTCAGGATCATTCATGTGGCATAATAATCCAAATGTGCTGATTAGACGAGCACTTAAACTATGGAAACATTGGCTGGAATGCTGACACGATGCATATGCCTACATGGAACCGATTGTGATATAAAATCAAGATGTGATGGGGGGGGTGCACTGGTCCAAGAACATGATGTGGAGATGATGTTGATTTAAGCCTGAATGCATTGCGCATTGAGATGATGTCTACTGTAACCAAGTGGCATCGTTTTACATTCTGACGAGCATCGCAGCGCAGGCAGAATATTCAGGGTTTATATGATCATTTTGCTGATCTCCATTTCCATGCAAGAAATTGTTCAAATAGACCACGTGTTTGAAATTTGAACTGACTCATCTCATAAAATTCGATAATGAACTAGGCAGCCACAGTTGGATTTTTTTTTAAAAAAAAGAATTAAAAGCAGTGATTCGTCCTCATGATATAATGGACTAGACAACCTGATCGTAGTTCTGAATACATATCAACTATAGGAGCACTCATCACACCCCCTCAGGTCAAAAGAGAAACGCAGGTCTCTGGATGTTTTTTTACACTCCGCTAATTCCAATGATCAATAGTTACTAAACTTTATGCAACTTGCCAATAAATTGAAATCATATTTCAATTTAACCTCCAAACAGACATCAAAGGGAAGGTCTATGGTTATACACATACCATCTCTTGTCATTTTGATAGCGGTACTTGGCAGTTGGCACTGCAAAACTCAGTGAGTTATTATGGACGATGGACGCATTTCTGTTGTGCTGTTTAGTTTTCTGTATGTTCCTGTCTCTGCGATTGCACTTTTTTGGGGCCTAGTAATGTAAGCAGAACCTGACACTGTACGACAAGTCAAACTGTGTGCAAGTATTTTTCTTTACATTTCCGTACTCTAGGTTTCCAATAATGTATACATACTCCCTCCTTTTTTTGGCACAATACATTTGACTTCGCAAGGTAATCCCCAATTAATAGCCTTTGACCACTAGTCTAATTCTCATGGGGTCGCATTAACAACAAAAACTCAAAGACTCTAGAGAAAAGATAAAACCTACCTTGTCTTCGTGTACAAGGTAGCTTAGAAACTAAAAAGAGGTGAGTACCTGTGCGCCATAGATCATTTGCAGATCATCAATGAATCACTTCCATCACACAGGTTAATAGTCACAGGACATACAGCCTGATGATGGCGGTGACCGAATGAACTTAAATCCATTGTAATTTCCGTATTTCTCTACTGGCCTTTTGAATTTCAACTCGATGGGCCATATCTGAGTTGAAGCTGGGCACTGTGGTATGCTATACTTGAGTACCAGAACAATGGAGATAAAACCCTCAGTAAATCAGTTATTTTTTGTTTCTCCGTTATCGGTGTCACCTGATCCCTCTGGAAGGAGACCTAAAAGAGGTAAGGGCAGTAATGAACTAAGATTGCAGACGACAATCAACAGAGGTAGGTTCCCAAAGGTGTCCCTAGTGACCCCAAATATCCGAGTTAGACCAGCACCAACCAGACCACCAGTAACACTTCCAGCATTAGAAATGGACATCAAAGTTGCAAATAAAGTGGCTTCCATTCCTGGAGGGCACAACTTTGCAGCTAAAACCAAGACTGGCATAAACGATGCCTGCAAGTAGGTTTAGACAACATAAGCTTGCATTCAAGGAACTAATTGAAGGATAGGCGTATAGAAGTGTCAAAGCTAGATATTAATATAAAAATGATGCTCTGATTGTAAACATGGGTGTTGAGACTGCTCTCCTCAAAATAAGTCAACATCTTCCTAAGAATAGGTAGCCAATTTCACAATTATGGGCATCTATGAGTACAATATTACAGGGCCATTATGTCAGGTAAAGGGGTACATGATCAGTTAAATGTTTTTTTTTTGCTTTTTACGCAATCATGTAAAACAAACTCTACTATTACTAAGCATTGCAGTCATGTTACATACCTGACCAAGGACTGTGATGATTAATGAATCACCAATAGAAAACCACTCATCGCTGATCCCAAGCTGCCGATTTAGCCCAGTTACAAGAAGCACCTAAATATATACAATGCAGTATGTTTAAAGGATAGAAAAGAATTGCAGCACCAATCGAGAAACAATATAAAGAGCACCTGTGTCATCCCAAGAGCTGAACCTATAATGGTTGTCACAAGAAAAATCTTCCTCAGAGCAACTTCCTTCAGAAAATAGTTGTAGAGCCCAACACCAAGCAGGGATGCAAAAGAGGTTACAAGCTTCACGCGTCCTAGAAACTCCGGAGTGAATCCAAGCTTATTTGTGCTGGAATATATTATTGAACATGAGATCATTCTAAAATTCTTACAGACAAAAAACAGTTGATCATTTCAGACAAGAGGCAGGTTTATCATGGAAAACCCAAACAGGTAACACATGTGCACAAAAACAGGAGAATACAAAGAGAATACAAGCAGAAATGTAACCATCCATCCACAACATGTGACTAAAATCTTATACATAGGATACAAAAGAAACCCCCACCCCACCTACCAAGGGACAAATCTGAAAAGAAAGATCTGACATGTTCCACCTGCACACTCCTATTAGGCCAGTGTAACTCATAATGAAAATCAGGCATCTGTTACAGGTTATTAAAATGCAAGCTATAAGCACTAAGCATCTGACATACTTGTTTAATTATTTAATATCAAAATAAGCATAACAAACTTGATATCATGTTCAGTCAAAAAAATTTGAAATTATATTGGTTGATATCTTCAAACTGCTAATGCACAACTCGTGAAAAATGGGGCCAAACATAATGAAAAAGAAGGCGAAAGGGCCTCTAGCGTAATGGTTAAGGCTTCCGAGTAGCACCTCCATATCCCGGGTTTGATCCCCTCGAGGGCTCATTTCTAGCTTGGTTAAAAAATTCCCCTCGTTGTGCTCCACCTGGTTCCGGGTTACGTCATTCACGCCACTCTACGGCTGGGGCGTTGCAGAGTGGGCGGTGACGGCCTATCAGTGATGGGGGGCCAGGGTTTGGGTATTTTCTCGGCCGGAACCATATTTCGGTGTCTTCTTAATATAATATTGGGAGGGCGGTCTTTCCCTCCCCGACCGAGTTTTTTACAATGAAAAGGAACCTTTTGTTGGTGTGTATAAAATTAGGATCCAAAGTTAATCAAAAAAAATCCGAAAATAAAGTTAATCAAAATCATTACTTTGCTTTGTATTTTGTGAAGCAAGATAGTTTCCTTGATTTCATGTACAGTTTTACGGCTTATGCCCTATGATAGTGTCGCCTCTCCAAATAAAGATAAGCCAGAGGAGCATCCGGCAATCAGAATAAGCTAAGACCTTTATTCTAGTCTGTGAAGTTATAGTTATTGGATTGCAATTAACTCCAATGCAACAGCCAAAGAGTAATCGAATAAGCCATGAATAGGATAATACACATCATAGATTAATACCGTAATAATTTTTCATACATACATGAAGAAAAACATAGCAGAATCTGACTGCGGTGTTGCTTGCCAAAGAAATATAAACAAGGTCGGCAACAAAATGTTAGGTTGCTTTACTGAAGTCCAAAGCTGCCTGACATGCTGCTTAGAGCTCTCAATAAATCCGGAACCAGAGAGAAAGGTATTGTGTTCTCCAGAAGGAATGCCATGTTCATTTACAAGAACTGCAACAGCAGATGTCATCAGGGGTAAAAACGCTGTAACACCAAAGACAAATCTGCATTTACAGGAGTACTTTTATCAGTATACTGAACTATAAAAGAATAGGCTTCGTGTTAGCTCAAGTGGTGCAATAGGACAAACCTTACTCCATAAGTATCCACAAGTGAACCACTGAAATAAGCACTCACAATTCCTCCAAAGGCAGAAGATCCCCAACAGAGTGACTGGAGTGATCCAGATGTACTTTGAGATTCTCCACGGGCTCTCTCAACAACCATAGAATCCACTACCTACAGTGTTCCCACATGTGGCTGAGACAAACCTTGAAGCAATATACATGCAAAAGTTCTTGTTCTACAGTCCCAGCAGGAGGTGGAAATGATATGATGATAATTTTTATACAATAAAAAATAAACATGGATAAAAGTTTATCACATTGGCACATTTGGCCAGATACATCCAGTTTTAGGGCTAGACAGCCCCCAATAAGGCCTAGTTTGGGTACTCTAGTAATGAGTGAGATTAGAGTTAATTGAGATATATTGAGAGAGTATTTGATCTATTGGGGATTTACACCCTCTCCAATCCCTCCAAAACACTCTAATCCCAAAGTATCCAAACTAGCCCTAAATTGATTAATTTGAATAGCATAAATAACTAAAAATTGGTTCAAGTGGCCAGCCTTACCGTGTAAAACTTGAACTGGAAATATAATTATGTTGGGATTGACCAACATTTTCTTGAGAGCAGTGTTGGTTTGCCAGAAAGGTGCATTATTATAATGCAAACTAGAAAGCTAGTAAGAACAAGAGCCTTGAAGTGGAAATAGTGTATGAAGTAGCTGTTTTAGTCATATATAATAGAATAAAAAGCTCAATATAGAAGGAAACCAATTTCTCACGTTCATTGAGAATATTAAGTGGCATAGCAGGTTAAAAAAATCTACTAGCATAAATACGACCATTGAAGAAGAACAAGTATCAATAAACAACTGGAGCATACCATAACTTACAATGATTGCTAAATGCTAACAACTAAATAAGTGTAACAGAGAAGACCTAATACTATTGATCATCAGCATAAAGGATAGACCAAAGATAATTCGAGAGTAGAATATTGAGTTTGCAGCTTGCACTTACAACATCTGAGAAGGCAACAGAAAGTGAGCCAAGAAGAATAGAGAATGCTGCACTGTATTTACTGCTCACTACTGTGGCCATTAAGCTCCATGAAAGTGCTCCAAGTAACCCTGACAGAAAAAGATATGACCTTCTTCGATATCCAAAGAGTGGAATGGAATCACTGAAAGGTGAAAGTAAAGGATTCAAAATCAAGTGTACACCTACATCAGAAAGAATTAGATGTGGCAGGATTTGTGGGACCTGATAAAGCCATAGAGGGGCTTGATCAACCACGGCAAGGACGAGAAACCAGATACCACTGCAGTCTGTATTGAAGAAACCAGCTTAGTCACTTAATAGCACCTATTAACTAAACAGTGGAAACATTACATCATGAAACAAGAACCAAGCTCTAAAATTCAAATACAAAGATGGTATGTGGAAGACAAGAAGACGAATGAGCAACACATACCTCAGCTGGATCTAGATGAAGATCATCTTTCAAGTAAAAGCTCACAGCAAGCCGTGCAAGACCTAAAACCCCTTGCACAAAATATACAATGGCAACTGCCATATTATCAGGGGACAGATCCACCCCAAACGCCGTGAAATATCTCGACCCGGGCTTGCTCATGCGCACATCATCTGTGCTAGGTTGCCGCCACTCCTCAGAGTGTCGTCTACTACTTGAATCACCCTTTGTCGAGCCCACTTGATACCTAGGCATGACATTCCCTACAATAGGTAACACCGTTTGAGACAATACTGACGCTGAGGTAAGCAAAATTGGGACCACTAACTATTTAAGCAATGGATTGTGGTTTGAATTTTGAAAAAAAATGTGTCTAACATAAACATCCTAATAAAGGGTGTTTAAATGCACTAAAACTAATAGATAGCTGCTAAAATTAGTTGAGACAATCAAACAGTCTAGCTAACAGTTCAGCTATTAGCTACTTTTAGCAAATTAGCTAATAGTTAGCTAGTTATTTGTTAGCTAACTAATTCCACTAGCAATCTTTAGCTAACTAACTATTAGCTCTAGGGCATTTAAACACTCCTTAAGGACATTGTTTGAATGTACTAGAGCTAATAGTTAGTCAGCTAAAAAATTGCTAGTAGAATTAGCTAGCTAATAACTAACTAGCTATTAGCTAATTTGCTAAAAGTAGCTAATAGCTGAACTATTAGCTAGACTGTTTAGATGTTTTCAGCTAATTTTAACGGCTAATTATTAGGAGCTGTTTAGTTCGCGTTTTACTGCCCCCAGCGATTCACGTCGTATCCAGATCCCTTATTCGGTGTTTGGTTAGATGACTCCGTAACAAATCACAGCGCGAGCAGTTAAGGACATGTGGGATCGAGGCGTAAGTCCACTACCCCTCCTCTGGTGTTGTTACTGCTTGATCCCATGGTGAATACCTCTAGTTACCAAACAGATAGCGCTAATGCATGCAACGCAACAAATACTAGTGGGAGCTGATTGTATTACCGTTGGCACTCTCTTGAATGAACCAAACACCACCTTAGCTCTAGTGCATTCAAACCGGGCCTAAAAGCTTTCCTTAACTAGCTAGATTCCACTGTGCAGCATTTCAACGGCGACGTGGCCTTCACGTCCCAGCATAATCTTCTCTGTGCACCAATTCACTCGATATGGGGAATGACACCATGCACCGCTCACCCAGCTCCAATTTACGAAAATTGCAGCCAGCAGACAGCAGCTGCATTGCGCCAACCGACGATCCCAATCGCACAACGCTAGCGGCCAGAAGCCAGAACAGGCTACCTCCCCCCAAGCAGGCTCTCCGCCACCCATTTCCTCTCCCCAATTCAGCTCGATCTCCTGTTCCAGCACACGAAATCTAACGACACGCTGAAATCCCCCCCAGCGCGAGAACCCAAAGCCGCAAGCCCGTCCCAGATCCCAGGAAACCAGATGGCTACGAAGTCATAGAAGAGAGCGCCTCGAGCTCACCGCCGGGCCGGTGGTCGGAGGACGATGCGGCGACGCCACGGCCCTCGAGCTCGAGAGGGCGGCGGACTGCGGCCTCCTCGTCGTACGCGTCGCGTGCAGCCCACCCCACGGAGGCCATCCCGCGCTACCCAAAGCCCGCGGACCGCAGCGCGGTCTCCGGTGAGACCTTGAGAGGGCGCGGAGGTCGGAGGCGAGACAGTGCAGAGCACGGGCGATGGGCCGGAGATGTTGGAAGCGAGATTTGGCGCAGCGCAACGATCCCCCCATGTTTCTCTCCCTGCCATATTGGGCCCACCAAACACACCCGTGACGCGCCCCCTTCCCCACGCTGATTTGTTGGACTGGTGGGACCATCTTGGAGCAGGGCAGAACAGTGTTTACCTATCTGATCAGTGGGACCACGCTAACAGTACTCAAACCTTTCCATTCATCACCCCGAGCGGTTGAGCTTGGGAGCGGCATCCGCGCTCGCTCTCCTCACTGCATCACGGGCCAACCATGGCATCAACAGAGGGGAAAAATGTATTTAACCCTAATTGCACAGCCCAACAAGCCGCCCGGTGTCATCGGGTTGGATAAAGCCAGCCCTATCTCCCAATTATAGGTCAATTATAGGTCGTGTCGTTTTATTTTGTTTTTCGTAAGTTATATTTAGAAAAGCCACAAACGAGTTCTAGGAACATCTCTAACAAGTAACTAAAAAGTGTTCCAAAATTAAATTAGAACACTAAAAACAAATTGCACTCCAATAGTTAAGCGATAAATCATAGTATTTTTTTAAATTAATTATATTATTATAAAAAAATGTTAGGAATAATGTGAAAAACAAGAATAGTGGTAGGGCACTAGTCTGGAGTGATGTGCCCTATGTTTTTTCTTATGAAAATATACTGTTGGAGTTGTTTTTTTTTTACAAGTTGAACCCTATATTTTATAGAAACCAATTCATCTAGAGTAATGTCTAGCCACTGAGTACAGAGTTAGACGCCGACAGCCCCGCACGTCAGTGACTGGCCGACGGCTACTTCCAGGCTTCCAGCCACATTCCTGCAGAGGATCTCGCCGGTTTAAGATAAGGCACTTTTGGAGATGCTAACACTGAAACGGTGATAGTAGTACCAATTGCGTCCACCTGGAAAAGATAGAGCTCAATAGAATTAAAAAAAAAACCCCGGAAGGCGCAGCACACCAGTTACAAGAAGATTTCAGACAGGAGAACATATCACATTTGGCAGATAATAATAATATCTTCTAAAGCTATGCATTTGTAACAACATTTTACAGTTGAAGCTGCTGACAGAACACAACACGAGCCATGGCATCCACATACCAATTACCAACACAGCTGCTCCCTACCCTCTACTGACCAGGACTAATGGCTGACTTAGACAACCCCGTTCTGTTTGTTTGTTTCTTTTGATTTTTTTTTCTCTTCACAGAATTTACACTGGAGATCCCTGGCCTCATTGGATTACGCAGGCGCAGGCGCCAGCATACTCTTCGTCGTCGGAGTCTCCAGATTCGCTGCATCGAAGAAAAAGACTGTGTAAGCATTCCAAGCTAGATAGGTCATATATCTTCAATTCTGACAGTAACAGGTCCAGTAGTCGTGTAAGCATCAAAGCTAGATTTTTCTTCAACGCTAGCATGGAAAAAAACTTGAATCGGACAAGCAAGTGAAAAAGATGGAAACTAGGGCTATATAAGTAATGTATATTCTCGTCGCCCGCCAGCAGGAACGACAATGATGTTAGCATACTGTGTCAATGCACCATTACTAGGTTTAAATGTGCGGTGGGACTGTGATTAAACCTGTTAAAATTTCAGCTTATCCAATCATTGTATGGTCCTAAATAGCAACTGGAAGCAACCTGTAGTAAAAAGACCCACCCGAAAACGAAAGCTCAATTGCCCTGATTGTGATTTCATATCTTTAAAGCTATGCGCTGACTTGGAACTTGAAGCGCTAAGTGGTCTATATGACTATATGTGAGTAATTTATTTGTTTCTGAAAAAAGGATTATTACAAGGTCATAATCAATCAGCTGTCTTGGGTTGTGGAAGATCTATTGACGAAAACCTCAATGGAATACCCCTCACCCCCTTCCCACGTTAACATTTAAACAATAGATAGAAAACAAAAAAAAGGGAACATGGCTTAAAATATGAACATGAACTGCTAATCCGATTTGATGTGCAAGTTCTGAAAGAAATCTTTCAGTTTACATTGCATGACCAGCACGACACAAGTTCAAGGTAACTGCCAGACTATCCTAAGTGAAAAGGCCTCACTTTTCTCAGGTGGATTGACCTAAAACCAGATAGCCTTGAAACTAGGCCGTTTGATCACAATTTCTTGACGCGTTGGAGAAAACTGTTAGGGAAACACTGAATGAAAAGTGGTGTCCAGGTAGGATACTTGGGCAGACATCCAACCAGAAAAGGTATGGACGGTTTGGTCTAGAGCTTCACCCAGGCACAAGAACTTGGCTCGGCAACAACAACCAACACATTCTGATTCATGATCAGATGTTGACCATATGGAAGCAAGCTCAATTCATCCACAGCCATGCTTGAACACTCCAACCGAGGTCAAATATAGTAGACTGTAGACCTGCTACACGAGGACTTGGCCCAACCTTATCCAATTAACCCACCACCTAGGAACAACAAAAGGATGACCACCATTACCAGTGGACATGAGGCTCATGACAAACCGTTGACTTCTCCATTGGGTAGTGTTTTCCAAATGTCAGCACAACTGCAAGTGACCATCCGTGACTTAAAATCAAATGCGCGTCGCAGAGACCCAAAACGAGAACATTCCTCTTGAGATCAGGGGCAAGCCACATGTCCACCAGCCAAAATGACGAGAACATTCCTCTAGAAATCGGAGGCAAGCCACATGTCCACTAGCCGAACTGACGCCTAACTAACTAGAATGGTGAACACCACACATCACATGGCATGCATTCCCCAAATTCGAGACTAGAATATTACCAAAATCACCCACAATCTCAACCAGATGATAGTATTAGTAGTAAGGGGAAACATGGCAAGAGCACAGCACATACCTTGGCTCGAATTCCTTGACCTGCGTGAGCGTGAGATCCTTCCCCAGCAAATCCTTCCACTTCACATTGCCTTTCACCGCATTCTTACTGCTGTCCTCGCAATTAGCCCTCTTCAAGCAACTCTTGGGAGCCACCGCCACCTCCCGATAGCACTTGTCACCATCACCGACGCCATCGCCGCCGGTTGCCGCCACAGATTCCTCGATCTTCTGGACCACGGGCGGCTTGTCCTCGGCGACAGCGGCAGGGCTCGGGGACCCGGACTCCGGGTCACCGACTGCAACGTCTTTGGATTTGGGGAGGCAGGGGAGGTAGCACAGGGGAGGAGCGCAGTAGCTCTCACAGTGGGAAGAGCTCCTCATCAAAATGGCGAATTGGGGAACTGAGCTCCGAGGAAACCCAGCACATCAACCCAAAGCCTCCCGAAGAAACGGATCAGACGAGGACACCGCCCGCCGCCACCAAGAGCGGACACGGAATCACCCGGCGAGCAGCAGCCTCGACCGCAGAGCAGTCGCTCGCCGCTGCAATCTGAACCTGTTGAATCAAAGAGCTCCAACTGCCCGCGCGCGCCAGCCGCCAGCCAAGAAACCAAATCTCCGCGCACGCAGCAAGGCCGAGGCAGCCACAGCAGATCGAATCTTGCACCAAAAGGTCTCCTTTTTTTTTCCAGGGACCAGGAGGAGTTGGAAGGGGGGCTGCGAGAGGAGAGAGGAGAGAGGAGAAAGGCAAGTGGATGTGGGTCTCCTCTCCTCTCCCCTCCTCTCAACAACGAAGCACAAAGCAAGCGGGGAGACGGAGAGAGAGGAAAGGGGGGGAGAGGAATCCGGCGGATAAAGATCGAAGCTTTTGCTGCACTGCGCTGCGCTGCGCTGCTTTGCGTTGCCCCGCGCCCCCGCCTCGCCGGTTCGAGGCCCGCCCCACAAGAAACCGAGCAAGCAAGAAAAAAAATTCACCCAAGAAACCGAATTGTTGATGGAGGGGAGGGAGTGGCGAGAGGGGTCAAGTGGGGGCGACGGATAAAGACTCGAGCTGTCTGGTCTCAGAGAAGTGGAAATGGAGGCGCATAATTGTGGCGGCCTACGAGTGCTGGAGAGGTAGCATCACCATTTTTCGCTCCAGTGGAAATGTGGTATGGAAGAAGACAAGTGCCGGTAGAAAACGACGTGGGATTTTGTTGCGTTTTCAGCGGTTTTTTGTGAACTGCCTTTCTTTTTGGGGGCTTTCCAGTTCCAGGATTTTTGTTAACTGCTGTGAAGAGCCAAGGCCCTGAACCCCGCCGCTCAGGCAACTCAAGGCATTAAGGCATCCAGGATCCCCTACAACCAGTCTCTCTGTATCTATATACGGAGTTGGTCTGTTGGTGTGCTAATTTTCATGGTTTGTCATCTCCTAACTTGAACCTAGGAGTATTATTTTATAAAGTCGCGTGACATGGTACTGTAGCTAAGATTGAATGCAAAAGTAAACTCTTAACATATTTAGGTTCTGTTTTTTTAATGTATTAGAACTAATAATTAGCTAGAGATATCTAAACAGCCTAACTAATTGTATAGCTATGAGCTATTTTTAGTTAGAGACATCAAACGTCCCTAGCTAATAGTCTAGCTAACTATTAGTTATACCCTCAATTACTCATTAATTATTAGCTGGCTCAATCTAGCTGAAAATAGGTAATATTTAGTCAACTACTCCCTTCGTCCAAAATTAAAATTCGTTTTAGATTTTAATGGATTCCTACGATAACTGATGTATGCTTTTTATATGTGTCTAAATTCATCATCATCCATTTAAATATAGACATAAAAACTAAGAGCTAAAGTAAATACTAATTTGGAATAGAGAGGGTATTTGTTAGTCAAATAATTCCACTAGCTACTTTTTAGCTAGGTAACTATTAGTTCTAGTGCATTTAAATGGAGCATTAGTATTCCTTTTGTAAGGCTATGGTCAGCATATCACACATATGGCCGTTGTAAAGAAAATGGACCCCGACTCATTTGGCTAAGCGATTTTGGTGTTTGGTGAACAACATAACCAGTGAACAAATATCTTTGTTAGTGTTTGTGTTTATAGTTCACAGAATGTAAAGTATTGATGTACTAAGGTAATGAAGAGATCAACACTTCAAAGAAGACATTATAAAGTCATATTGAAGAACTTTATACATGCTAAGAGTCCAACACACCAAAAAGTATTAGTGCGATGCAAAGCCACAAAGAAAAGTGAAGACTACTGAAGGTGAGACTAAGGAGTGGTTGAATTAGAAGTGTCTCACGATTTTTTATCTACTCAAATTGGCATGGCTTCAACTCTGAGACGTAGAGAATTTTATTAGATCCAAAATTTCCAAGATCATCAAAATCAGAGTTAGGAGTTAAAAGTTATGCCCACAATACGAATTTGGGATTGCCGAAAAAACTGCAGCAGCATAGGACCGATTTTCATAAGACATCTGGTGTGCCAAATTTACTCAAACTGACATGGCTTCAACTCTAGGTTGTAGAAAATTTTGTTAGCTTTTCAAAAAGTAAAAGATCATCAAGATTGGAGTTCCAAGCTAAAAGTTATGGCCAAAACACGACAAGCGTCCTATTCTGCGTAAAAGGTCCGATACGCCACTGGACCGGTCTAGTGCGAAGGTTTGGTGTGCCAATTCAGAAGCTCCAACGACTACCTCTGACGGCTAGTACACATGGAGGTTCGATGCGCCATAGAAAGCTGCAGAAATGCTTTCTAACGGTTTGTTTTGGTTGGGGCTCTATATATACTATACCATTCGACTATTTGGAGTTGTGAGAGCCCAAGCAACATACCAAGTGAAGTCATACACATTTCCATAGTTCCAAACACCCAAGTGCTTAATAGAATCATTTGGTGATTAGCTTAGGTGCCTTGTGAAGTGCTTAGATTAGTTAGACCGCTGTTACGCATGCTCTAGGTATTAGTTCCCTTTCCTAGCAGCACTCGAGTGTGCCACAATGGAAAGCTTAGAGCTCATCCCTTCTCCAGCTATCTACAAGGCTATGAAGGTGACATACTCCAAAGTTCGCAAAAGAAAACGGGCGAAGTAGTTTCAGAGGCAGCGAAAATGAAAGAACTAAGTTGGCAAGAGCAGCAAATGTCATGCCTGGTTGTCGGCGTCACACCTTAATATATAGTTAAAAGCATAGAAACCGAGGAGTCAAAAGTCTCACTCGCTGCAAAGTGTGTCATTCGTGTTTTTGACAGGAAAAATGTATTTACCGAAATTCGTTTTCAATAACGTGCTATAGAAAGTTGTTTTCTGACCTTCGGCCTAATGCATTCTTCATATATTTCATGGTCTGAGACCTTTATAGAAAGCGAACTAATATTGTGAGGGACTACTATCTATATATGCTGAAGGTCCTCAAAATAACAAACAAAGTTATCTTTGGGTGTGTTTTTAGGTATAACAAAGTGATCTTCATCTCGACAACGCTATAATGAAGGCGGCAACTTCGGTGTTGTTGCCTGAACAAAACACAAAGGGACGGCCAAAGTCTGAAGCCTAGAAAGAGGGAAACGAAGGAAGATTCCACAAGCATGCATGACACATCCTCGAGAGGAAAATACAATATTGCCCTCATCTAGTTTTGTACTTAATGCATGTAAAGCATATGGTATGAATGTAATTTTATACGAAGATGTACGCCATGTTGTCACTGCATGTTTGGCATATCTGCTGCTTGTTGGAAAATCAGCTTTATTTGAGAACCCGGTAAAAAGTAAATTTTGCTTGTTGGCTACTCCTAGTTCATTCTGAGAAGCAGATGAACAAATAAGCTGCTGCAGAAGCTATCTATTTGGCATAATTTCTACTTAAATATGTGAAAAAGTTAAAAAATAAGTTGTGCCAAATAGGGCCTATATCCCTATCACACTCTTTGTCTTACACACTATTTCAAACTACACTCTATTAACACTATAGCTGTGGCGGAACCGCCCGAATTATTCCAACTTAAGTGCCTAAGTCCCGCCTTAGAAGCTAGACCACACTTAAATGGGAATAACCCGTCAATCCCTTGGATCTAGTCCGACGAGGCCACTGACAGGATCAAGTACCACAGTCTCACTCGATGGTGAGTCACAGAGCAAATACAATAAAGCATAAAACCATACATTGAAGAGTATTAAACTTATTACATCATCATCAGAGTTTTAACAAAAGTAGTCATCATTGTTCGTAGTACAGCGGAATAAAACTAACGATAAATAAACAGAGAGATGGGGAAGCCTATCCCATCACTCCTCATGCTCCTCCTCAGCCGAGGCAGGGTCCCACTCGACTGTCCAACCCGGTGGCAAGGTGGACGGCCAAGTCACTCCAGCAACCATGTCCTCTAGAGAACCTGTAAAATTATGCCACAAGCAAGGCTGAGTATACTAATACTCAGCTAGACTTACCCGGTGTGAGGAGTCTACTCCTCTACCTCTAGACATGCAGCTGTTTGGCTGTGGGTTTGGTTGCCAAAAGCACTAGCTGAGTTTATAAATCAAGTTTTAGCTTTGTCAAATTTTAGTGTGACTCTCTTAAGACTAGAGGTGTACTACCTACTCATTCATGATAGCAAGCAATTTTAGCAATCAACATCTTTTGTCACATCATCACATTTCCACTTGTTACTCAATGTAGCAGCATGGATCAAGCAGTCTCATTAGCTGCGAGAAGCAGACGATTCGAATCGAGTTTTTAAACCTTACAAGGTAAACCTAAACACACGACGTGGTGAGGCACTCCGTCCCCACACACATCAACCGTCCCCATCGATTCCCTGGCAACAGAAAGGGGCTCACCGCCTTGGTGTACAATGCCTCACTGACCTCGACTGTCGTCGTGCAGTGACCGCACTTGTACCCACCATAACCGAAATGGGAGACCACATCTTAGGTCGCGTGAGGAGGGCAATCTGCGGGCAGGTTCACTCAGGTACTAGGCTTACTGATTTACCATATTTCTCGGCATGTGCTTAGTACGTTCAAACGCTTGACACATGGTACCACACCTTAATCCTTATTCCAATTTTCATCTCGTAGACAACCAATCCCCATGGATTGTTGTCCACAGACCAACCTTGTTATGATATCAAAGTGGTTACAGCCAATTCCTCACCTCGCGCGAGTGCTATAAAAATCACTCAACTTCTACCGGGATTCCTAATTAGTAAAGCAGCTACTCGATCTAGCATACTAGTATCCATCACAAAAAGGATTCCTGAGTTCATGCAACTAGGGTTTCAATCAACTCCTACACTTAAGTGCACAATACAAGCCTACAAACATTAAGTGTAGTAAAATAGCATATAGAACAGGTTATTGAGAGCACCTAGAGGGGGGGGGGTGAATAGGTGATCCTGTAAAACTTCAAAAACTTAAGACACAAAACTTTGATTAAGTGTTAGCACAGTTAATGCCAAGTGGCTAAGGTGAAGTCTCAACAAAACACAATACCACAAGAATCAAACACAGAGAGACACAGTGGTTTATCCCGTGGTTCGGCCAAGCCAATGCTTGCCTACTTCCACGTTGTGGCGTCCCAACGGACGAGGGTTGCAATCAACCCCTCTCAAGCGGTCCAAAGACCCACTTGAATACCACGGTGTTTTGTTGTTCTTATCTCAATCCTGATTGCGAGGAATCTCCACAACTTGGAGCCTCTCGCCCTTACAAAAGATGTTCACAAAGAATCACGGAGTAAGGGAGGGATTAGCAACTCACACACAACACAGAGATCACAGCGAATACGCACACACAAAACCCAGACTTGAGCTCAAGAGGCTAACACACTAGAACGGAGCTCAAATCACTAGAATGTCAAACAAGTGCGCAAGATTGATGTGTGAGTGATCAAGAGTGCTCAAGGAATGCTTGGGTGCTTCCTCCATGCGCCAAGGGGTCCCTTTTATAGCCCCAAGGCAGCTAGGAGCCGTTGGGAACAAATCTGGAAGGCCATCTTTGCCTTCTGTCTCGTGGCGCACCGGACAGTCCGGTGCACACCGGACACTGTCCGGTGCCCGATTTGTTTCCAAAAACAGCACTTCTGACCGTTGCTGGCTGCTCCAGATCTGCGCTCAGTTGGCGCACCGGACATGTCCGGTGCACACCGAACAGTCCGGTGTTCCTTCCCGACCGTTGGCTCGGCCACGTGTCTCGCGCGGATTGCGCGGCCGACCGTTGGCCCTGGCCGACCGTTGGCTCACCGGACAGTCCGGTGCACACCGGACAGTCCGGTGAATTATAGCCGTACGCCGTCGGCGAATTCCCGAGAGCGGCCAGTTCGCGCCGAGGAGGCCTGGCGCACCGGACACTGTCCGGTGCACACCGGACAGTCCGGTGCTCCAGACCGAGCAGGGACTTGGCTGCACACAGCCAAGTCATTCTCTCCCCTTTTCTCTTTTTCTTCTTGCTGTTTCTAACACTTAGACAAATATGTTAGTCCATAAAACCAATGTACTAAGGCTTAGAAGCATACCTTTATCTCATGATTTGCACCTTGTTCATCCATGTACACAAATTCATAATTAAACACATGTGTTGGCACTCAATCACCAAAATACTTAGAAATGGCCCAAGGGCACATTTCCCTTTCAATCTCCCCCTTTTTGGTGATTTATGCCAACACAACATAAAGCCACTAGAACAAGTGCAAACTCAATTCAAATAACACTTAAATTTATTTTGAATCAATTTTGGCATATATGGATCATCCTTTGCCACCACTTGGTTTGTTTTTGCAAATCAAACACAAATCTCTATCTCTAAGTTAAACACACATGTCTAAGCATAAAGAGAGTCATTCAAAAAGAGATTGATCAAGGATTTCAAAAACTCCCCCTTTTTCCCATAATCAATACTTCTCCCCACAAGAAGCCAACTTTTGACAAGAGAGACAACTTAAGAATTTTGACAAATCAAAAACTCTATTCTACTATTTTCAAAATCTCTCAAGTGGTAGCTGATCCATTTATTGCTTTGGCCTTTATTTTCTCCCCCTTTGGCATCAAGCACCAAAACGGGATCAATTGTGGCCCTTTAACCCCATTGCCTCACCAAAATCTTCAATTAAGAGCAAATGACAATAAGAGTTCATGAGATGGACTTGGAATAAGTTACCCCTCATCGGAGTGCAGTGGAAGTCTTTCATGGTCCAAGTCCACCTTTTCCCTTTCAATTCTCCTTTGTAACTAACGCAAGCAAACTCAAACATACGGTTAGTCTCAAAGGGTCAAGTTGTAACACATCTCCCCCTAAACATGTGCATCACTTTGCAACGGACTTGTGAGGTCCAGGGAGTGTTTGTACAACTTGAGCACCATAATAAGCAACAAAATGCAGAAGGGAACATGATCAAAAGCATGAATACATGTATGCTATATTTCAATCCAAGTTCCGCGAATCTAAGACATTTAGCTCACTACGCAGCCTGCAAAAGGTCTTCTCATCTAAAGGCTTGGTGAAGATATCGGCTAGCTGGTTCTCGGTGCTAACATAAAACACTTCGATATCTCCCTTTTGCTGGTGGTCTCTCAAAAAGTGATGCCGGATGTCTATGTGCTTTGTGCGGCTGTGCTCAACGGGATTTTCCGCTATTCGGATAGCACTCTCATTATCACATAGGAGTGGGACTTTGCTCAGATTGTAGCCAAAGTCCCTGAGGGTTTGCCTCATCCAAAGTAGTTGCGCACAACACTGTCCTGCGGCAACGTACTCGGCCTCAGCGGTGGATAGGGCAACGGAGGTTTGTTTCTTAGAGTTCCATGACACCAGGGACCTTCCTAAGAATTGGCACGTCCCCGATGTACTCTTCCTATCGACCTTACATCCAGCATAGTCGGAATCTGAGTACCCAATCAAGTCAAAGTTAGACCCCTTTGGATACCAGATCCCGAAGCAGGGCGTAGCGACTAAATATCTAAGAATTCGCTTCACCGCCACCAAGTGACACTCCTTAGGATCGGATTGAAATCTAGCACACATGCATACGCTAAGCATAATATCCGGTCTACTAGCACATAAATAAAGTAGAGATCCTATCATTGACCGGTATGCTTTTTGATCAACGGACTTACCTCCTTTGTTGAGGTCGGTGTGTCCGTTGGTTCCCATCGGAGTCTTTGCGGGCTTGGCGTCCTTCATCCCAAACCGCTTCAGCAGATCTTGCGTGTACTTCGTTTGGGAGATGAAGGTGCCGTCCTTGAGTTGCTTCACTTGGAACCCAAGGAAGTAGTTCAACTCGCCCATCATCGACATCTCGAATTTCTGCGTCATCACCCTGCTAAACTCTTCACAAGACTTTTGATTAGTAGAACCAAATATTATGTCATCGACATAAATTTGGCATACAAACAAATCACCATCACATGTCTTTGTAAAAAGAGTTGGATCGGCTTTCCCAACCTTGAAAGCATTAGCAAGTAAGAAATCTCTAAGGCATTCATACCATGCTCTTGGGGCTTGTTTAAGTCCATAGAGCGCCTTAGAGAGCTTACACACATGGTCGGGGTACCGCTCATCCTCGAAGCCAGGGGGTTGCTCCACGTACACCTCCTCCTTTATTGGCCCGTTGAGGAACGCGCTCTTCACATCCATTTGGTACAACCTGAAAGAATGGTGAGCGGCATATGCTAGCAAGATACGAATGGACTCTAGCCTAGCCACAGGAGCAAAAGTCTCCTCAAAGTCCAAACCTGTGACTTGGGCATAACCTTTTGCCACAAGTCGAGCCTTGTTCCTCGTCACCACCCCGTGCTCGTCCTGTTTGTTGCGGAACACCCACTTGGTTCCCACAACATTTTGCTTGGGACGAGGCACCAGTGTCCAAACTTCGTTGCGCTTGAAGTTGTTGAGTTCCTCCTGCATGGCCAACACCCAATCCGGATCTAGCAAGGCCTCCTCTACCCTGAAAGGCTCAATAGAGGAGACAAAAGAGTAATGCTCACAAAAATTAACTAATCGAGATCGAGTAGTTACTCCCTTGCTAATGTCACCCAAAATTTGGTCGACGGGATGATCCCTTTGAATCATCGCTCGAACTTGGGTTGGAGGTGCCGGTTGCGCTTCTTCCTCCATCACTTGATCTTCTTGTGCTCCCCCTTGATCACACGCCTCCTTTTGATGAACCTGTTCATCGTCTTGAAGTGGGGGATGCACCGTCGTTGAGGAAGAAGGTTGATTACGTTCATCCTGTTCCTGTGGCCGAACGTCTCCAATCGCCATGGTTCGTATAGCAGCCGACGGAACATCTTCTTCATCTACATCATCATAATCAACAACTTGCTCTCTTGGAGAGCCATTAGTCTCATCAAATACAACGTCGCTAGAGACTTCAACCAAACCCGATGATTTGTTGAAGACCCTATACGCCTTTGTATTTGAATCATAACCTAATAAAAACCCTTCTACAGCTTTGGGAGCAAACTTAGAATTTCTACCCTTCTTTACTAGAATGTAGCACTTGCTCCCAAAAACACGAAAGTACGATACATTGGGTTTGTTACCGGTTAGTAGCTCATATGACGTCTTCTTGAGGAGGCGGTGAAGGTAGACCCTGTTGATGGCGTGGCAAGCCGTGTTCACGGCTTCCGACCAAAAGCACTCGGGGGTCTTGAACTCTCCAAGCATTGTCCTCGCCATATCAATTAGCGTCCTGTTCTTCCTCTCTACCACACCATTTTGTTGTGGTGTGTAGGGAGCGGAGAACTCGTGCTTGATCCCTTCCTCCTCAAGAAACTCCTCCACTTGAAGGTTCTTGAACTCGGACCCGTTGTCGCTCCTTATCTTCTTCACCTTGAGCTCAAACTCATTTTGAGCTCTCCTGAGGAAGCGCTTGATGGTCCCTTGGGTTTCAGACTTATCCTGCAAAAAGAATACCCAAGTGAAGCGGGAAAAGTCATCAACAATAACTAAACCATACTTACTTCCTCCTATGCTTAGATAGGCGACGGGTCCGAAGAGGTCCATATGCAGCAGCTCCAGGGGTCTCGACGTGGTCATCACGTTCTTGCTGTGATGTGCTCCTCCCACTTGTTTACCTGCCTGACAAGCTGCACAAGGTCTATCTTTTTCGAAATAAACATTTGTTAGACCTATCACGTGTTCTCCCTTTAGAAGCTTGTGGAGGTTCTTCATCCCCACATGTGCTAAGCGGCGATGCCACAGCCAGCCCATGCAAGTCTTAGCCATTAAGCATGCATCTAGACCGGCCTCTTCTTTTGCAAAATCAACTAAATAAAGCTTGCCGTCTAGTACACCCTTAAAAGCTAGTGAACCATCACATCTTCTAAAGACAGACACATCTACATTTGTAAAAAGGCAATTGTATCCCATTTGACATAATTGACTAACAGATAGCAAATTATATCCAAGACTCTCCACTAAGAATACATTTGAGATAGAATGCTCATTAGAAATTGCAATTTTACCTAGCCCTTTTACCTTGCCTTGATTCCCATCACCGAATATAATTGAATCTTGGGAATCCTTATTCTTGACGTAGGAGGTGAACATCTTCTTCTTCCCCGTCATATGGTTTGTGCATCCGCTGTCGATAATCCAGCTTGAACCCCCGGATGCATAAACCTGCAAGGCAAATTTAGGCTTGGGTCTTAGGTACCCAACTCATGTTGGGTCCTGCAAGGTTAGCACAAATATCTTTAGGGACCCAAATGCAAGATTTATCTCCCTTGCATCTAGCCCCTAATTTCCTAGCAACTACCTTCTTACCCTTTCTACAAATAGCAAAGAGAGCATTACAAGCATAATAAATGGTAGAAGGTTCATTCACTACTTTCCTAGGAGCATGAATAACATTCTTCCTAGGTACATGAGCAATATCTCTCCTAGGCATATGTACAACATTTCTCCTACACATATCTCTACCATGATTATAAGAAGAACTAGAAGCAAACATTGCATGAGAATCATAAGCATATGAATCAAAATGATTATAAGCATTTCTAGCATGTCTCCTATCATAATACATAAAAGCATGATTCTTTTTAGTATTACTAGCCATCGGGGCCTTCCCCTTCTCCTTGACGAAGATGGGAGCCTTATGGCTTGTTAAGTTCTTGGCTTCCCTCTTGAAGCCAAGCCCATCCTTAATTGAGGGGTGTCTACCAATCGTGTAGGCATCCCTTGCAAATTTGATTTTATCAACTTCATTCTTGCTAGTCTTAAGTTGGGCATTAAGACTAGCCACTTCATCATTTAATTTGGAAATTAGAACTAGGTGTTCACTACAAGCATTAACATCAAAATCCTTACACCTAGTACAAATTTCAACATGTTCAACACAAGAATTTGATTTACTAGCTACTTCTAGTTTAGCACTTAAATCAATATTAACACTTCTTAAGGTAGAAATGGTTTCATGACAGGAAGATATTTCACTAGAAAGCATTTCATTTCTTTTCACTTCTAAAGCATATGATTTTTGTGCCTCTACAAATTTATCATGTTCATCATACAATAAATCTTCTTGCTTTTCTAAAAGCCTATCCTTTTCATTCAATGCATTAATTAATTCATTGATTTTCTCTATCTTAGATCTATCTAAGCCCTTGAACAAGCAAGAATAATCTATGTCATCATCACTAGACTCACTATCACTAGATGAAGCATAAGTGGAGTCTTGAATACTCACCTTCTTCTCCCTTGCCATAAGGCAAGTGAGACGCTCGTTGGGGAAGAGAGCCGATTTGTTGAAGGCAGTGGCGGCGAGTCCTTCGTTGTCGGAGTCGGAGGAGGAGCAATCCGAGTCCCACTCCTTTCCTAGATGCGCCTCGCCTTTTGCCTTCTTGTATTGCTTCTTCTTCTCTCTTTTGTTCCCCTTTTCCTGGTCACTTTCATTATCGGGACAGTTAGCAATGAAATGACCAAGCTTACCGCATTTGAAGCATGAGCGCTTCCCTTTGGCTTTGGTCTTGCTTGGTTGTCCCTTGTGACCTTTAAGCACCGTCTTGAATCTCTTAATGATGAGAGCCATCTCTTCATCATTAAGGCCAGCCGCCTCAACTTGCGCCACCTTGCTAGGTAGCGACTCCTTGCTCCTCGTTGCCTTTAGAGCAATGGGTTGAGGCTCGTGGAGTGGTCCGTTCAACGCGTCGTCGACGTATCTTGCCTCCTTGATCATCATCCGCCCGCTCACGAATTTTCCAAGCACTTCCTCGGGCGTCATCATCGTGTACCTGGGATTCTCACGAATATTGTTCACGAGATGAGGATCAAGTACGGTAAAGGACCTGAGCATTAGGCGGACGACGTCGTGGTCCGTCCATCGCGTGCTCCCGTAGCTTCTTATCTTGTTGATAAGGGTCTTGAGCCGGTTGTACGTTTGCGTTGGCTCCTCGCCCCTTATCATCGCGAACCGTCCAAGCTCGCCCTCCACCAACTCCATCTTGGTGAGTAAGGTGACGTCGTTCCCCTCATGAGAAATCTTGAGGGTGTCCCAGATTTGCTTGGCGTTGTCCAAGCCGCTCACCTTATGGTATTCATCCCTGCACAAGGAAGCTAGAAGAACAGTAGTAGCTTGTGCATTTTTATGAATTTGTTCATTAATGAACATGGGACTATCCGAACTATCAAAGTGCATTCCACTCTCTACAATCTCCCATATACTAGGATGGAGAGAGAATAGGTGACTACGCATTTTGTGACTCCAAAATCCGTAGTCCTCTCCATCAAAGTGTGGGGGCTTGCCAAGTGGAATGGAGAGCAAATGAGAATGTGAACTTTGCGGAATACGAGAGTAATCAAAGGAAAAGTTCGAATTAACCGGTTTTCTCCTCTCGTAGTCGTTGTGGTCCTCATCCTTTTGGGAAGAAGTAGACTCGTCGCTGTCGTAGTAGATGATCTCCTTGATGCGCCTGGTCTTCTTCTTCTTCCCATCCTTTCGTCTTTGACCCGAGCCGGAGTCGGTAGGCTTGTCGTCCTTCGGCTCGTTGACGAAGGTCTCCTTCTCTTTGTCGTTGATCACTATACCCTTCCCCTTAGGATCCATCTATTCGGGCGGTTAGTCCCTTTGTGAATAGAACGGCTCTGATACCAATTGAGAGCACCTAGAGGGGGGGGGTGAATAGGTGATCCTGTAAAACTTCAAAAACTTAAGACACAAAACTTTGATTAAGTGTTAGCACAGTTAATGCCAAGTGGCTAAGGTGAAGTCTCAACAAAACACAATACCACAAGAATCAAACACAGAGAGACACAGTGGTTTATCCCGTGGTTCGGCCAAGCCAATGCTTGCCTACTTCCACGTTGTGGCGTCCCAACGGACGAGGGTTGCAATCAACCCCTCTCAAGCGGTCCAAAGACCCACTTGAATACCACGGTGTTTTGTTGTTCTTATCTCAATCCTGATTGCGAGGAATCTCCACAACTTGGAGCCTCTCGCCCTTACAAAAGATGTTCACAAAGAATCACGGAGTAAGGGAGGGATTAGCAACTCACACACAACACAGAGATCACAGCGAATACGCACACACAAAACCCAGACTTGAGCTCAAGAGGCTAACACACTAGAACGGAGCTCAAATCACTAGAATGTCAAACAAGTGCGCAAGATTGATGTGTGAGTGATCAAGAGTGCTCAAGGAATGCTTGGGTGCTTCCTCCATGCGCCAAGGGGTCCCTTTTATAGCCCCAAGGCAGCTAGGAGCCGTTGGGAACAAATCTGGAAGGCCATCTTTGCCTTCTGTCTCGTGGCGCACCGGACAGTCCGGTGCACACCGGACACTGTCCGGTGCCCGATTTGTTTCCAAAAACAGCACTTCTGACCGTTGCTGGCTGCTCCAGATCTGCGCTCAGTTGGCGCACCGGACATGTCCGGTGCACACCGGACAGTCCGGTGTTCCTTCCCGACCGTTGGCTCGGCCACGTGTCTCGCGCGGATTGCGCGGCCGACCGTTGGCCCTGGCCGACCGTTGGCTCACCGGACAGTCCGGTGCACACCGGACAGTCCGGTGAATTATAGCCGTACGCCGTCGGCGAATTCCCGAGAGCGGCCAGTTCGCGCCGAGGAGGCCTGGCGCACCGGACACTGTCCGGTGCACACCGGACAGTCCGGTGCTCCAGACCGAGCAGGGACTTGGCTGCACACAGCCAAGTCATTCTCTCCCCTTTTCTCTTTTTCTTCTTGCTGTTTCTAACACTTAGACAAATATGTTAGTCCATAAAACCAATGTACTAAGGCTTAGAAGCATACCTTTATCTCATGATTTGCACCTTGTTCATCCATGTACACAAATTCATAATTAAACACATGTGTTGGCACTCAATCACCAAAATACTTAGAAATGGCCCAAGGGCACATTTCCCTTTCAGTTATGCATAAAACCGGGGCTTGCCTTCCAAAGCTGGGGCAGGCAGATCCTCTGGGCAGGCTCTGGTGCTGGATCCGGGGCTACCTCGTGAGCAGTTCCTTGCTCCGGCACGAGGACGTACTCTCCGTCGGCGAGGTTACAATCTATCGAATGCAATGAATAAGAATATGCATGCCATGATTATGTAGGATTTAATAATCATTATGCTGAGTGAAGAAAAACTAAGTTAGTTAGTAATTTGGGGTTTCTTGGTCATACGTGGCTCTCAATGGTTTATGCTTACCCATTTAGGTTTAGGTTTTACCTAAGGATAAGCACATTGGATTGATACTTGGATTTTTCTTAGATGTTTTAGTAGGTATTTAAGGGGTTTTGCTGGTTGGTTTAGGGTAACAGTAATCCCCAATATTAATTTCTCTTTTTCATTTTCTATTTATGAATTTTAGTGTGGGTTAACTACAACAGTGGTTTAACTTCTTCCAAAAAATTCTATAAAAATTACAGTGGGTTACTAGTTGTTACTGTAACTTGTCCTATGGATTTGTGGTGGTTATTGATTCAGATACTATTTGTGCAAAATTAACAAGGATAAGTTTTGGAAGGGCACTTTACACTATAGCTATGATTTAATTGAGGTTTCTGTACCAATTTTTATTTTTGTCCAGATATATAGGTGATATTAGGCCTTTGTGTTAAAAGTCACAGAAAAAGGTATACTGGATATTTAGTTGTGAATTTCTAAAGTTTTATGCCAAAAAGGTGCTTATAACTAACTTGTTATTTGAAAAATATCAAACAACAAATTTCATATTTTTTCTATGTTCATAATAACAAAACATTAGTTATCCCAAGGTTTGGGGTGTTTTCTCCTTGGGGTTATTTTTCTAGGGTTTTTCTAAGTTTTCCTTGTTTCCCTAAAATAAAAGGTATCTCATTTATTCTGTACTAAACAAGGGTATAATAAATTTTTCCTAGTGAACTATATTGAATAAGTGAACTAACAAAAATGTGGGTGTTCCCTGGTTCTTTATTTAAACTACCTTTAATATTTTCTCTAACCTTAGGCTAAAAATGATTTAAATGGTAAACTCTACCTTAACTTGGTGTACAGAGGGGTTTATTATTTTTGTACATGTTAGGAAGTGATCAAGTACTTCTCTAAATTTTCTTAACCCCAGTCAAATAGTGTGACTATTTTTCCTTATTTCTTTTAGCTTTTGACCAGTTAATCATTTAAATCAAAACTCTAAGTTTTCTGCAATACTTAGGGGTTTTATATTTTTCCTAAGTAGTTTACTTTATTTAAGATCTGGCAAAATTGGTTTGACTCGATTTGGGTAAACCAATCTGAAGTTATGGATTTTTCAAGTTCTGTTTGGATTTAAATCAAAATTTTTAAAAAGGTTTCCTGGAAAACTACTTTGCACCGAAGACCCTGGGTTCCTCCTAAATCATTCCATTCATTTCTACCCCTACGCTACTATTCCCCTGAGTCACTGACAGCGCACAAAACCCCCTGGCCTTTCTTTCTTCTTCCCCGAGGTCCTTCCCCTTACGCAAACAGTACCCGCGGGAAAGAAAAGGGCGGCGCGGCTTACCGACAGTGAGAGAGGTCCAGCGAGGGGCGGGGTTGGCTTCGGGAGGTTCTGGCGATCACAACGAGGTACGGCTCGACGGCGGTGGTGGCCGGAATCGGCCGGACCACTCGCGCAGGCGGGTGATCACGTCGGCGGCGAGTACTCTGGCTTAACCACGGCGATCTAGTTCAATCAAACGGCACGATGAGCTCCACGGGGTGGCGTAGAGGCTATAAGCACAAGGAATCGAAGAATGGGGCAGAGATTTTACCCGGTCTACGATCACCGGCGGTCGGGTGAAGTCCGACGACCGTGGACTGGCTTCTCCGGCGAAGCAAAGTCCGATTCCTTGCTCGGGGAGCTTCACCGAGGCATGTACGGTCACTTCCGAGGGTCGGGCGTGGCTGGGAAGGGCTCTGCTGGCCGGTCTACGGTGGCGGTGGATCAGGTGGCCGCGGGCACGCCGTTGCAGGGCAACGCCGGTGGTTTTCTGGCTCCGGTGAGGTCGAGCGTGCGTGGATGAGTACGGTCGACGTCTGAGGGGGCTTTATAGGCGCGGGCGCGAGCAGGGGACACGGGCACGGCTCAGCGTGGCGCGGGGCGCGCGGGGTCGGGCGCGGGCGTGCTCTGGAGCGCTCAGAGCGCGTCGAACACGTGGAAGTGTTCTTCTGCCCGTGTTCAACAGCTCGCCGAAATCGCAAGCGTGCGAATCTTGGCAAAAATCCGGCGCAGGCCTCCTCCTGGCACCTAGGGCTATCTCTTGTATGTGAGTCCCCATGGCAGATACGCCCTTGGTAGGGAGATATGTGGACGCCAAATCTGGCTTGTCCCTCTGTCAACCTCGCGACAAAAGCCATGCCAAATCATGTCAAACATCTTAGGCTCGGGTTCAACTTTTTCCAGTGGGTGCCTTAGGTGGTATGACACATTTTTGGTATACAACTCAAGTGGTTTTGGTGCCATTTACTAAGTGAACACGGTGGATCTTTAGATTAGGTTCAAAATTTGACTTAGATTGAATTAGAGAGCTCTAGCTCTCTCTCCACTTAAGGAATGGATTTGGGGTTCTTTAAGGGGTCTTTTTGCAATATTTCCTCGGTATTTTGTAGATTGTAATGTTACTTAGACTTTGGCTAAAGGGTAACTCATGATTTGCACATTTGCTTAACCTCCCCCCCTTTTTTACTAGGGTTTAGGGAGTTAAGAGCTTAAGAAGGGTCTAGGGTTTATTCTTCTCTTGCCCAAGGTGATAATTGCATAAATGCTTGGGTAGTGCTTTTGGTCATTAACATTCCTGGTTAATACATGGTTCTTAAGGTTTTAGGGCTCCCTCTCCTCCACTTAACTACATGAGATAACATGTCATGGGTGCATGTAGGGAGTCAGGGCCTTGGTAACACATGGGGTGTTACAGCCCTCCCCCCTTAAAGGAATCTCATTCCGAGATTTTAGGTAGAGTCCCTTGGAGGGGTGCCATGAAGGTGTGCTGGTGTGTGGTTTCTTCCTTTATCCAAGTTTCTCTAGTTAACTGCTCTTTGAATGTCATTCTCTTTGCAATTTCAGAAGGAAGTCCTTTTTGAGTCATTTTTAGAGCTTACACTACCTTAAAATCTAGGTTTTTCTTATAATTAGATTCAAAGGGCAGGTGGGGGCGAGGTTTTGGGTTACGTACCGACTCCTTTGGGCAGAAAGTCGGGGAAGCGAGAACGTAGAAAATCCTCAATCTCCCATGTAGCCTCTTCTACTGAATGGTGACTCCACTGAACCTTATACATTCTGATCGATCTTGCCCGCGTTGATCTCTCCTTTTGGTCCAATACCTTTACAGGGTGCTCTTGGTAAGACAAGTCTGGCTCTATCTCAAGTTCTGGTTCAGGTAATACTTCAGTGGGTAAGCGGACACATTTCCGTAGCTGAGACACATGGAACACATCATGAATAGGTGACATGTGTGGTGGCAACTTCAATTGATATGCTGCGGGTCCACAAGCTTCCTTGATCTCGTAGGGTCCAATGTAGCGAGGAGCTAACTTACCCTTGATTCCAAATCTCTGAACACCCTTAGTGGGTGACACCTTAAGATAAACATGATCTCCCACTTCAAACTGCAAAGGCTTCCTTCTCTTGTCATGATAGCTCTTTTGCCTGGCTTGAGCAGCTTCTAGGTTCTTCTTTATAACTTTGACCTTTTCCTCTGCTTCAAGTACCAAGTCTGGTCCAAATATTTCTCTCTCTCCGGCTTGTGACCAATTTAGAGGTGTCCTACACCTTCTCCCATATAAGGCCTCAAAAGGTGCCATCTTCAAGCTGGACTGGTAGCTGTTATTATAAGAAAACTCCGTGCCCTCAACATGTCTTCCAAAATCTGATTTACCCTTTCTATCTGGCCATCTGATTGAGGATGGTAAGCTGAGCTTCTTATTACATGGGTCTCAAGTGATTCCTGTAATTGCTCCCAAAATCGTGCCACGAACGGTGCTCCTCTGTCTGATACTATAGTCCGTGGTATCCCATGCAATCGAACTATCTAGTCAATGTAGATTTCTGCATACTTCTCCGTCCTGTGGGTAGTGTGTACCGGCAAGAAATGAGCTGTCTTGGTCAATCTGTCCACAATGACCCAAATGGAATCATGGTGCCAGGAGGTATTGGGCAATCCTACAATGAAATCCATGCAAATGTCCTCCCATTTCCAAGATGGTATGGGAAGAGGTTGCAAAGGGCCTGCTACCTTCAAATGACTGGCCTTGATCCTCTGGCAGGTGTCACATTCTGATATATACTTCGCAATTTCCCTCTTCATTCTGGTCCACTAGTATAAGGATCTGAGGTCATGATACATCTTATTACTGCCGGGGTGCATGGAGAATTTTGAAAGATGAGCTTCATCCAATATCTTCTTTCTAAGCTCAGGGTCCTTGGGAACAACCAATCGATCTCCAAACCATAGGATTCCTTTGCTGTCCTGCCGGAAGCATTTGTATTTTTCTGCTTTCTGCTTGATCATTTCCTTGATGACCTGAACACCCTTGTCACCAATCTGTGCCATGATTATTTTCTCTTGTAAGGTGGGCTCCACTGAAATATAATTTAAAACACCTGAAGAAACAACTTCTAGGTTCAGCTTGCACAACTCATCACAGAGGGTGGTGACTCTTGCATCCATGCTCATACAATTGCCCTGGGCCTTTCTGCTCAAAGCATCTGCCACAACATTGGCTTTGCCAGGATGGTAATGCACCTCCAAATCATAGTCCTTGATTAGCTCTAACCATCTCCTCTGCCTCATATTAAGATCTGCTTGAGTGAAAATGTATTTGAGGCTCTTATGGTCAGTGTAAATGTTACAGTGAGCTCCCATCAGGTAATGTCTCCATATCTTGAGAGCATGAACCACAGCTGCTAACTCCAGATCATGGGTGGGGTAGTTCTGCTCATGGGGTCTGAGTGCTCGGGAGGCATAAGCAATTACTCTGTTGTCTTGCATTAAGACACATCCCAATCCAGTACCGGAAGCATCGCAATACACTTCAAAAGGCTTGGTGTTATCAGGTTGAGCTAGCGCTGGTGTTGTTGTCAAATGTTGCCTTAGTGTATGAAAGGCATCCTCACACTTCTGGCTCCAATCATACTTGACTCCCTTCTTCAACAATTCGGTCATTGGCTTGGCAATTCTTGAGAAATCCAGAATGAATCGTCGATAATACCCTGCCAATCCTAGAAAACTCCGAATCTGTCTCACTGTGGTAGGAGGTTTCCAATCCATTACTTCTTGTACCTTCTCAGGATCAACTGATATCCCATCCTGAGAAATGGTGTGACCCAAGAATTTAATTTCCCTCAGCCAGAATTCACACTTAGACAACTTAGCATAAAGACGATGATCACGCAGTCGCTGAAGCACGATGTGTAGATGCTTAGCATGCTCGTCTTCATTCTTGGAATAGACCAGGATATCATCAATGAAAACCACTACAAATTTATCCAGCTCTGGCATGAATACTGAGTTCATCAGATACATGAAATAAGCCGGGGCATTGGTCAGCCCAAAAGACATCACCAAAAACTCATAAAGCCCATATCTGGTCGAGAAAGTCGTCTTGGGAATATCACTGGCACGGATCTTGATCTGATGGTAGCCTGAGCGAAGGTCTATCTTGGAGAACACTTTGGCTCCTACCAATTGATCAAACAAAACATCGATGCAGGGCAGTGGGTATTTGTTCTTGATGGTTACCGCATTGAGAGGGCGGTAATCAACACACATTCTCAAACTCTCATCCTTTTTCTTCACAAATAGGGTCGGACATCCCCACGGTGAAGTACTTGGGCGAATGAACCCCTTGTCCAACAACTCTTGTAGTTGCTTTTTCAACTCTGCCAGTTCCGCTGGAGGCATCCTATAAGGTCTCTTGGATATAGGAGCAGTCCCAGGCTGCAATTCAATCGCGAACTCGATGTCTCTGTCAGGTGGCATTCCTGGCAATTCGTTAGGAAAGACATCTGGGTAGTCACAGACCACTGGGATCCTATCAACTGGGGACTCTATCAGAGTGAATGCACAAGAACGGGTACAACCCTGATCAGGCAAATATAAAGTAGTCTCGCCATAAGCAGGGGAGTGAATCTCAATGGCCCTTGCTGCAATATCCAATACCGCCTGATGCCTGGATAACCAATCAGTTCCCAATATGATGTCCACGCTATCCAATCCTAAGATGAGAAGGGTGGTTCTAATCACAAGACTACCCAATTTTATAGGCACTTGCCGGTTGATTTGATTGGTGGCAACCCTGCCTCCTGGTGTTGAAATTGTAATACCCCCATCGGTGTGGTGAAAAGGTAATTGGCACTAAATTTGGCACTGATAAAACTGTGTGATGCACCCGAATCAAAAAGAATAATAGCAGGATAATTCAAAACTGAAAAGATACCAGTCATGACGGGTGCCCCCTCGGGAATGTCAGCCATGGTGGTGAAGTTCAATCTGCCTTGCCTCACTTGCACCTTCTGTCTCTTGCCTTGATTCTGGTTGGCATTCTGTCCCTGCCTCTGCTGGTTCCTGGGGCAATTCTTGGCATAATGTCCGGTGTTACCACAAGTGAAACACTTGTTGTCATTGGCCTGGCGGTATTGCTGCTGCTGTTGATTGTTCCTCTGAGCTGGAAACTGGGTGCGGTTGGGTGCCTACTGCTGCTGCTGCTGCTGTGGCCGGATCACCCAACGCCCTTGCTGCTGCTGAGGTCCTCTGCTCTGAGTGTCAGACATGATCCTGAAGCGTTGTGGCTGAGCTGAGGGTCCTACCACAGGGGTCTTCCTCTTCTTTTCTGCCTGACGAGCTGTGATACAGTCCTCCTGCGAAATGGCCATGTTGACTAACTCATTGTAGCTGTTGGCCCTGACCGTGTTGAGACGGTCGCGGAGCTTAGTGCTGAGCCCCCTCCTGAACTTGTCCCTCTTCTTCTCGTTCGTGTCTGCGTGATACCCGACATACTGGCACAGGTCATTGAAGGCCTGAGCATACTGTAACACTATCCGGTTTCCCTGAGTGAGTGCCAGAAACTCGTTGAGCTTACGGTCCATAATGCCTGCTGGAATATGGTGTCCCCTGAAAGCTGCCTTGAACTCTCTCCAATCCACTTCATGGTCAACTGGTTGCATAGCAAGGTAGTGGTCCCACCATATCCGTGCGGGTCTGCGAAGCTGCTGGGTGGCGAACCTGACCTTAGTCACCTCTGAACAAACTCCATTGAGTAGTGGGAATTTGGATTCCACTACCCTAAGCCATACATCAGCATCAAGTGGGTCCTCTACCCTGGTGAACAACGGTGGCTGAGTACTGAGGAACTCCTGGTAAGTGGCTACGACCGGGTGACGCTGATGGTCACCACCACCATAGTGTTGAGGTGGCGGCTGACGCTGAGCTAGCTGTCTCAAGATCTCGTTCTGCTGAGCCATCAGTTCCTGCAGAGTAGGCGGTGGTGGCGGTGGTGGAGGAATGCGCTCATTCTGTCCACGACACGCTCTTCCTGCCATCTGAAAAATCATGTATATTCTTAATATCTCATTTCTGAGGTTCAAGGTTCAATCGTGGTGAAAGAGTCAAAAGAGCAAAACCAATATATATTGCGTAATTATAAAAGATTCCACATTCTCCACACTTTTCCCCTTAAATTAAGACTGACAGCATTCACCAACCATGCTTCCAAAACAGTTTATCATGATTACATCAATAGCCCAAAAGACTCAACTCTATCTAGCCTAGTACCCCAAGGGTGCAAAAGCTAAGCTAGCTTCGAGGAGTCCTACCATCACAGACTTCTAACTCCATCCTTGCGATCTAGTGAGCAAACGAGGCAACACTCGACTCGGGGGAAGGTGGTCTCCCTGAGCCAGCAGTGTCCAAGCTGGAGGCAGGCTCCTCCCCTCCCTCGATGTCGACATCCTCGTTGGCCTCCATGTCTTGGATCTCCTGGTGGTGCATATCCAGGTGCTGATTAGCCTCTGCAAGCTGCTGCTGGGTGTTGATCAACTGATCCTCGAGGACCTCGATGGTGTTCTCCCTCGTTCCCACTAGCTCCTCAAGTTCGTGAATCTCATCTGACAACTACTCCACTTGTAGATCTTTTTCTACCATCTCAGTGGACAAGTCAACCACAAGCTCCTCTCTGTTATCCAAAGTGATCTTGGTCGCCTCCAATAATGCCATCAGATGGGACATGGCCTCTCCTCGCATCACTTGCAGACGATACAGGGCATTCATGCACCGCACCGTCAAGTGAGCAGTCTGGCCTGGGTAGATAGCCCAAATATCCTTGGCATGCTCCACTCGATCCTTCCACATTGGGTCGTCCTCCTTTTCCACGGGGAACAAACCAATGGGGTGAGTGGACAGCTCCAAGGGGTGGAATCCGCAAAAGGTGGTCAGCCCGTGAAGAGCAATCGCCTCAATAGTATCCTCAGCCCGGTATCCAAAAGACTCAGGGTTCAGCGAACGCCAGCCTGGCTGCAGGGGATGAGGCTCCAGGGTCATCCTCACCCTACAGTGGGGCACTCGGTGTTTCTCGAACAACTGCACCGCATACTGAGGAGGCGTCATGTAACCAGCTCCCTGAAGTACCTCCCACAAAATACGATGGAAACCCTCTCGTGCAAGTCTGTCAGTGTGGGACTGTGCATTCCCTTCGTCCGAGGATCCGTGAGAAGTCATATGTGTACGATTAAGCGTAAGTAAAAGAAAAAGAATTATAAAAAGAAAAAGGGATCACAACTCAGCCTCTCTATAACTACGACAATGGTACTGGGGTACTTAGTTTGCCATTATTTGGTATCAAAGTTCTTACCCAATTATCCATTAGTTTAATTAAGGATGCATGCATGCTCGTCCTGAACGACCTCACATCAACTTAGAGGGAATAGGGAAGAACTCCCATCCCTGAAAGTAGCCGGTAAGGCTTACTCATATAGCCACCTAGCTACCCCTCTATTATTCTAAGACTTTACGTCTTAGGTCTATCCTTATCGTCCTGACGATCTATCCGACGCTTGTTTCTAACCAGTTTTATTTTGAAAAAGGATGGTATTTCTAGTTTATTTGATTCCTCTGTGGTGGTACAAGCTCCGATACCAGCTGTGGCAGAACCACCCGAATTATTCCAACTTAAGTGCCTGAGAACCGCCTTAGAGGCTAGACCACACTTAAATGGGAATAACCCGTCAATCCCTCGGATCTAGTCCGACGAGGCCACTGACAGGATCAAGTACCACAATCTCACTCGATGGTGAGTCACAGAGCAAATACAATAAAGCATAAAACCATACGTTGAAGAGTATTAAACTTATTACATCATTATCGGAGTTTTAACAAAAGTAGTCATCATTGTTCGAAGTGCGGTGGAATAAAACTAACGATAAATAAACAGAGAGATGGGGAAGCCTATCCCATCACTCCTCATGCTCCTCCTCAGCCGAGGCAGGGTCCCACTCGACTGTCCAACCCGGTGGCAAGGTGGACGGCCAAGTCACTCCAGCAACCATGTCCTCCAGAGAACCTGTAAAATTATGCCACAAGCAAGGCTGAGTATACTAATACTCAGCTAGACTTACCTGGTGTGAGGAGTCTACTCCTCTACCTCTAGACATGCAGCTGTTTGGCTGTGGGTTTGGTTGCCAAAAGCACTAGCTGAGTTTATAAATTAAGTTTTAGCTTTATCAAATTTTAGTGTGACTCTTTTAAGACTAGAGGTGTACTACCTACTCATTCATGGTAGCAAGCAATTTTAGCAATCAACATCTTTTGTCACATCATCACATTTCCACTTGTTACTCAATGTAGCAGCATAGATCAAGCAGTCTCATTAGCTGCGAGAAGCAGACGATTCGAATCGAGTTTTTAAACCTTGTAAGGTAAACCTAAACACACGACGTGGCGAGGCACTCCGTCCCTACACACATCAACCGTCCCCATCGATTCCCTGGCAACAGAAAGGGGCTCACCGCCTTGGCGTACAATGCCTCACTGACCCCGACTGCCGTCGTGCAGTGACCGCACTTGTACCCACCATAACCGGAATGGGAGACCACGTCTCAGGTCGCGTGAGGAGGGCAATCTACGGGCAGGTTCACTCAGGTACTAGGTTTACCGATTTACCATATTTCTTGGCATGTGCTTAGTACGTTCAAACGCTTGACACACGGTACCACACCTTAATCCTTATTCAAATTTTCATCTCGTAGACAACCAATCCCCATGGATTGTTGTCCATAGACCAACCTCGTTATGATATGAAAGTGGTTACAGCCAATTCCTGACCTCGCGTGAGTGCTAGAAAAATCACTCGACTTCTAACGGGATTCCTAATTAGTAAAGCAGCTACTCGATCTAGCATACTAGTATCCATCACAAAAAGGATTCCTGAGTTCATGCAACTAGGGTTTCAATCAACTCCTACACTTAAGTGCACAATACAAGCCTACAAACATTAAGTGTAGTAAAATAGCATATAGAACAGGTTATGCATAAAACCGGGTGATAGTCGCCTAGAGGGGGGGGGGGTGAATAGGGCGCAACTGAAATTTACAAAAATAATCACAACTACAGGCCGGGTTAGCGTTAGTAATAACGAAACGAGTCCGCGAGAGAGGGCGCAAAACAAATCGCAAGCAAATGAGAGTGTGACACAAGGATTTGTTTTACCGAGGTTCGGTTCTCGCAAACCTACTCCCCGTTGAGGAGGCCACAAAGGCCGGGTCTCTTTCAACCCTTCCCTCTCTCAAACGATCCCACGGATCGAGTGAGCTTTCTCTTCTTCTCAATCAACCGGGAACAAAACTTCCCCGCAAGGGCCACCACACAATTGGTGCCTCTTGCCTTGGTTACAATTGAGTGATGATCTCAAGAACAAATGAGAAAGAAAGAAAGCAATCCAAGCGCAAGAGCTCAAAAGAACACGGCAAATCTCTCTCGCTAGTCACTAAGGGTTTGAGTGGAATTGGAGAGGATTTGATCTCTTTGTATGTGTCTAGAATTGAATGCCTAGCTCTTGTAAGTGGTTGAGAGTTGGAAAACTTGGATGGCTATGAATGTGGGGTGGTTGGGGTATTTATAGCCCCAACCACCAAAGGTGACCGTTGCTGGAACTCCTCTGTTCGATGGCGCACCGGACAGTCCGGTGCACACCGGACAGTCCGGTGCCCCTGCCACGTCACCAATGCCGTTGGATTCTGACCGTTGGAGCTTCTGACTTGTGGGCCCTCCTGGGTGTCCGGTGCACACCGGACATGTACTGTTTGATGTCCGGTGCACCGGCATGGGCGTGCCTGACGACTGCGCGCGCTGCGCGCGCATTTAATGCACCGCAGGGAGCCGTTGGCGCCGCAGAGAGCCGTTGCTCCGCTGGTGCACCGGACAGTCCGGTGCACACCGGACAGTCCGGTGAATTTTAGCGGAGCGGCTGCCGAGCAAACCCGAGGCTGGCGAGTTCCGGAGGCCGCGTTTTCTTGGAGCACCGGACATGTCCGGTGCACACCGGACAGTCCGGTGAATTATAGCGCGCCAGCTTCCGAGAAATCCCGAGGGCGAAGAGTTTGAAGTCGAAGTCCTCTGGCCGCACCGGACAGTCCGGTGCACACCGGACAGTCCGGTGCCTCCGGCCAGAGGAGCCCTCGGTTGCCTTGCTGCTCCTTTGTTGAATCCAACACTTGGTCTTTTTATTTGCTGATTGTGAACCTTTTGCACCTGTATGACTTATGCACTAGAGTAAACTAGTTAGTCCAATGTTTGTGTTGGGCAATTCAACCACCAAAATTATTTAGGAACTAGGTCTAAGCCTAATTCCCTTTCAATCTCCCCCTTTTTGGTGATTGATGCCAACACAGACCAAAGCAAATATAGAAGTGCATAATTGAACTAGTTTACATAATGTAAGTGCAAAGGTTGCTTGGGATTGAGCCAATATAAACTTATATGATGCGCATGGATGGTTTCTTTGTTTTTGACATATTGGACCATATTTGCACCATGAGTTTTGTTTTTGCAAATTCTTTTGTAAATTCTTTTCAAAGTACTTTTGCAAGATAGTCAAAGGTAAATGAAAAAGATTTTGCAAAGCATTTTCAAGATATGGAATTTTCTCCCCCTATTTCCAATGCTTTTCCTTTGACTAAGCAAAACTCCCCCTCAAATAAGGTCTCCTCTTAGTGTTCAAGAGGGTTTTTGATTTATCATTTTGAAATACTATTTCCTCCCCCTTTAGAACATAAAGAGATACCAATTTTGAATTTTACCAATGAAAATCATCAAATTTAAAAAATTAGGTGGTGGTGCGGTCCTTTTGCTTTGGGCTCACGCTTTCTCCCCCTTTGGCATGAATCGCCAAAAACGGAATCATTAGAGCCCAATGAAGTATTATCTCCCCCTTTGGTCATGAAATGAATGAGTGAAGATTATACCAACGTTGGAGAGATGATGCGGAGCGACGGCGAAGGATGAGTAGTAGAACGGAGTGGAAGCCTTTGTCTTCGCCGAAGACTCCAATTCCCTTTCAATACACCTATGACTTGGTTGAAATACACTTGAAAACACATTAGTCATAGCATATATAAAAGAGACATGATCAAAGGTATATCCATGTGCTATGCGTGCAAGACTAGCAAAAGAAATTCCTAGAATCAAGAATATTAAGCTCATGCCTAAGTCGGGTAAAAGATTGTTCATCGAGTGGTTTGGTAAAGATATCGGCTAATTGATCTTTAGTATTAATGTAAGAAATCTCGATATCCCCCTTTTGTTGGTGATCCCGAAGAAAATGATACCGAATGGCTATGTGCTTAGTGCGGCTGTGCTCGACGGGATTGTCGGCCATTTTGATTGCACTCTCATTGTCACATAGCAAAGGAACTTTGGTTAATTTGTAACCGTAGTCCCGCAGGGTTTGCCTCATCCAAAGTAATTGCGCGCAACAATGGCCTGCGGCAATATACTCGGCTTCAGCGGTAGAAAGAGCGACCGAATTTTGCTTCTTTGAAGCCCAAGACACCAAGGATCTTCCCAAGAACTGGCAAGTCCCCGATGTGCTCTTCCTGTTAATCCTACACCCCGCCCAATCGGCATCCGAGTATCCAATCAAATCAAAAGTGGATCCCCGAGGGTACCAAAGCCCAAACTTAGGAGTAAAAGCCAAATATCTCAAGATTCGTTTAACGGCCGTAAGGTGTGATTCCTTAGGGTCGGCTTGGAATCTTGCACACATGCAAACGGAAAGCATAATGTCCGGTCGAGATGCACATAAATAAAGCAATGATCCAATCATCGACCGGTATACCTTTTGATCCACGGACTTACCTCCCGTGTCGAGGTCGAGATGCCCATTAGTTCCCATGGGTGTCTTGATGGGCTTGGCATCCTTCATTCCAAACTTGCTTAGGATATCTTGAGTATACTTCGTTTGGCTAATGAAGGTGCCTTCTTGGAGTTGCTTGACTTGAAATCCTAGAAAATACTTCAACTCCCCCATCATCGACATCTCGAATTTTTGTGTCATGATCCTACTAAATTCTTCACATGTAGATTTGTTAGTAGACCCAAATATGATATCATCAACATAAATTTGGCATACAAACAAATCATTGTCAAGAGTTTTAGTAAATAAAGTAGGATCGGCCTTGCCGACTTTGAAGCCATTTGCAATAAGGAAATCTCTAAGGCATTCATACCATGCTCTTGGGGCTTGCTTGAGCCCATAAAGCGCCTTTGAGAGCCTATAAACATGGTTAGGATACTCACTGTCTTCAAAGCCGGGAGGTTGCTCAACATAGACCTCCTCCTTGATTGGTCCATTGAGGAAGGCACTCTTCACGTCCATTTGGTAAAGCTTGAAGCCATGGTAAGTAGCATAGGCTAATAATATACGAATTGACTCAAGCCTAGCTACGGGTGCATAGGTTTCACCAAAATCCAAACCTTCGACTTGTGAATATCCCTTGGCCACGAGTCGAGCTTTGTTCCTTGTCACCACACCATGCTCGTCTTGCTTGTTGCGGAAGACCCACTTGGTTCCTACAACATTTTGGTTAGGACGTGGAACTAAGTGCCATACCTCATTCCTTGTGAAATTGTTGAGCTCCTCTTGCATCGCCATCACCCAATCCGAATCTTGTAGTGCTTCCTCTACCCTGGTTGGCTCAATAGAGGAAACAAACGAGTAGTGTTCACAAAAGTGAGCAACACGAGATCGAGTAGTTACCCCCTTATGAATGTCGCCGAGTATAGTGTCGACGGGGTGATCTCGTTGAATTGCTTGGTGGACTCTTGGGTGTGGCGGCCTTGGTTGTTCATCCTCCCTGTCTTCATCATTTGAATCTCCCCCTTGATTGTTGCCGTCATTTTGAGGTGGCTCATCTTCTTGATTTTCTTGTTCAACATCTTGAGCCTCATCCTCAACTTGAGTTGGTGGAGATGCTTGCATGGAGGAGGATGGTTGATCTTGTGCATTTGGAGGCTCTTCGGATTCCTTAGGACACACATCCCCGATGGACATGTTCCTTAGCGCTATGCATGGAGCTTGTTCTTCACCTGCATCATCAAGATCAACTTGCTCTACTTGAGAGCCATTAGTCTCATCAAACACAACGTCACAAGAAACTTCAACAAGTCCTGAGGACTTGTTAAAGACTCTATATGCCCTTGTGTTTGAGTCATATCCTAGTAAAAAGCCTTCTACAGTTTTAGGAGCAAATTTAGATTTTCTACCTCTTTTAACAAGTATAAAACATTTGCTACCAAAAACTCTAAAATATGAAATATTGGGCTTTTTACCGGTTAGGAGTTCATAAGATGTCTTCTTGAGGATTCGATGAAGATATAATCGGTTGATGGCGTAGCAGGCGGTGTTGACCGCCTCGGCCCAAAACCGATCCGGTGTCTTGTACTCATCAAGCATGGTTCTTGCCATGTCCAATAGAGTTCGATTCTTCCTCTCCACTACACCATTTTGTTGTGGAGTGTAGGGAGAAGAGAACTCATGCTTGATACCCTCCTTCTCAAGAAAACCTTCAATTTGAGCGTTCTTGAACTCCGTTCCATTGTCGCTTCTAATTTTCTTGATCCTTAAGCCGAACTCATTTTGAGCCCGTCTCAAGAATCCCTTTAAGGTCTCTTGGGTTTGTGATTTTTCCTGCAAAAAGAATACCCAAGTGAAGCGAGAATAGTCATCCACAATTACAAGGCAATACTTACTACCGCCGATGCTTATGTAAGCGATCGGGCCGAACAAATCCATGTGAAGGAGCTCCAGTGGCCTGTCGGTAGTCATGATGTTTTTGTGTGGATGATGGACACCAACTTGCTTCCCGGCTTGGCAAGCGCTACAAATCCTGTCTTTCTCAAAATGAACATCGGTTAGTCCCAAAATGTGTTCTCCCTTTAGAAGTTTGTGAAGATTCTTCATTCCAACATGGGCTAGTCGACGGTGCCATAGCCAACCCAAGTTAGTCTTAGCAATTAAGCATGTGTCGAGTTCAGCTCTTTCAAAATCTACTAAGTATAGCTGACCCTCTAACACACCCTTAAATGCTATTGAATCATCACTCCTTCTAAAGACAGTAACACCTGTATCAGTAAAAAGACAGTTGTAGCCCATTTGACATAATTGGGATACGGAGAGCAAATTGTAATCTAAGGAATCTACAAGAAAAACATTGGAAATAGTATGGTCAGGAGATATAGCAATTTTACCCAAACCTTTGACCAAACCTTGATTTCCATCCCCGAATGTGATAGCTCGTTGGGGATCTTGGTTTTTCTCATATGAGGAGAACATCTTTTTCTCCCCTGTCATGTGGTTTGTGCACCCGCTGTCGAGTATCCAACTTGTGCCCCCGGATGCATAAACCTACAAAACAAGTTTAGTTCTTTGTTTTAGGTACCCAAACGGTTTTGGGTCCTTTGGCATTAGATACAAGAACTTTGGGTACCCAAACACAAGTTTTGGAGCCCTTGTGTTTGCCCCCAACAATTTTGGCAACTACCTTGCCGGACTTGCTAGTCAAAACATAAGATGCATCAAAAGTTTTAAATGAAATGGCATGATCATTTGATGCATTAATAGTTTTCTTTCTAGGCAACTTGGCATGGGTTGGTTGCCTAGATCTAGATGTCTCACCCTTATACATAAAAGCATAATTAGGGCCAGAGTGAGACTTCCTAGAATGAATTTTCTTAATTTTACTCTCAGGATACCCGGCAGGGTACAAAATGTAACCCTCGTTATCCTGAGGCATGGGAGCCTTGCCCTTAACAAAGTTAGACAAGTTCTTAGGAGGGGCATTAATTTTGACATTGTCTCCCCTTTGGAAGCCAATGCCGTCCTTAATGCCCGGGCGTCTCCCATTATAGAGCATGCTTCTAGCAAGTTTAAATTTTTCGTTTTCTAAGTCATGCTCTCTAATCTTAGCATTAAGTTGTGCTATGTGATCATTTTGTTTCTTAATTAAAGCTAGGTGATCATGGATAGCATCAACATTAATATCTCTACATCTAGTACAAATGGAAATATGCTCAACATTAGATGTAGAGGGTTTGCAAGATTTTAGTTCAACAACCTTAGCATGCAACAAATCATTTTTAGCTCTAAGGTCGGAAATAGTAGCATTGCAAACATCAAAATCCCTAGCCTTAGCAATTAATTTCTCATTCTCATTTCTAAGGCTAGCAATGGAAGCATTCAATTCATCAATCCTAGCAAGCAAATCAACATCATCATTTCTAGGATCAATGCAAACATGAGAATCAACCTTAGCAATTAAATTGGCATTTTCATTTCTAAGGTTGTCTAAAGTCTCATGGCAAATACTTAGCTCACTAGACAATTTTTCACATTTTTCTCTTTCTAGAGCATAAGCATTTTTAACCTTAACATGTTTCTTGTTTTCCTTGATTAGGAAGTCCTCTTGGGAATCCAAGAGATCATCCTTTTCATGGATGGCACTAATTAGCTCATTTAATTTTTCCTTTTGTTCCATGTTAAGGTTGGCAAAAAGAATGCGTAAGTTATCCTCTTCATTTTTATCATCATCCTCATCACTAGATGTTTCATATTTAGTGGAGGACTTTGATTTTACCTTCTTTTTGCCGTCCTTGGCCATGAGGCACTTGTGGCCGACGTTGGGGAAGAGGAGGCCCTTGGTGACGGCGATGTTGGCGGCGTCCTCGTCGTCGGAGGAGTCGCTTGAGCTTTCGTCGGAGTCCCACTCCCGACAAACATGGGCATCGCCGCCCTTCTTCTTGTAGTACTTCTTCTTTTCCTTCCTCTTGCCTTTCTTGTCGTCACCCCTGTCACTATCACTTGATAATGGACATTTAGCAATAAAGTGACCGGGCTTACCACACTTGTAGCAAACCTTCTTGGAACGGGATTTGTAGTCCTTCCCCTTCCGTTGCTTGAGGATTTGCCGGAAGCTTTTGATGATTAGGGCCATCTCCTCGTTGTCGAGCTTGGAGGCGTCGATTGGTTGTCTACTTGGTGTAGACTCCTCCTTCTTCTCCTCCGTTGCCTTGAAGGCCACGGGTTGCGCCTCGGATGTGGAAGGCTCATCAAGCTCGTTGATCTTCTTGGAGCCCTTAATCATGCATTCAAAACTAACAAAATTCCCGATGACTTCCTCGGGGGTCATTTGTGTATATCTAGGATTGCCACGAATTAATTGTACTTGAGTAGGGTTAAGGAAAATAAGGGCTCTTAGAATAACCTTAACCACTTCGTGGTCATCCCATTTTGCGCTCCCGAGGTTGCGCACTTGGTTCACCAAGGTCTTGAGCCGGTTGTACATGTCTTGTGGCTCCTCCCCTTGGCGAAGACGGAAGCGACCGAGCTCCCCCTCGATCGTTTCCCGCTTGGTGATCTTGGTGAGTTCATCACCCTCGTGCGCCGTCTTGAGTAGGTCCCAAATTTCCTTGGCGTTCTTCAACCCTTGTACTTTGTTGTATTCCTCCTTGCTTAGAGAGGCAAGAAGGATTGTTGTGGCTTGAGAGTTGAAGTGCTCGATTTGGGCCACTTCGTCCGTGTCATAGTCCTCATCCCCTACGGATGGTACCTGTACACCATACTCAACAACATCCCATAATCTTTTGTGGAGAGAGGTTAGATGAAATCGCATCAAATTACTCCACATAGCATAATCTTCACCATTAAAAGTTGGTGGTTTGCCTAATGGGACGGAAAGTAAAGGTGTATGTTTAGGAACGCGAGGGTAGCGTAGGGGAATCTTACTATACTTCTTACGCTCTTGGCGTTTAGAAGTGACGGACGCCGCGTCGGAGCCGGAGGTGGAGGTCGATGAAGTGTCGGTCTCGTAGAAGACCACCTTCCTCATCCTTTTGTGCTTGTCCCCACTCCGATGCGGCTTGTGAGAAGATTTTTCCTTCTTCTCCTTATGGTGAGAAGAGGAAGATCTTTTCTCCTTCCGCTTGGAGGATTTCTTCTTCTTCTCTCTTCTCTTGGTGCGGGACTCTTCCGATGAAGATGAAGTGCTCCCTTGGCTTGTAGTGGGCTTGTCGTCGCCGGTCTCCATCTCCCTCTTGGTGTGATCTCCCGACATCACTTCGAGCGGTTAGGCTCTAATGAAGCACCGGGCTCTGATACCAATTGATAGTCGCCTAGAGGGGGGGGGGGTGAATAGGGCGCAACTGAAATTTACAAAAATAATCACAACTACAGGCCGGGTTAGCGTTAGTAATAACGAAACGAGTCCGCGAGAGAGGGCGCAAAACAAATCGCAAGCAAATGAGAGTGTGACACAAGGATTTGTTTTACCGAGGTTCGGTTCTCGCAAACCTACTCCCCGTTGAGGAGGCCACAAAGGCCGGGTCTCTTTCAACCCTTCCCTCTCTCAAACGATCCCACGGATCGAGTGAGCTTTCTCTTCTTCTCAATCAACCGGGAACAAAACTTCCCCGCAAGGGCCACCACACAATTGGTGCCTCTTGCCTTGGTTACAATTGAGTGATGATCTCAAGAACAAATGAGAAAGAAAGAAAGCAATCCAAGCGCAAGAGCTCAAAAGAACACGGCAAATCTCTCTCGCTAGTCACTAAGGGTTTGAGTGGAATTGGAGAGGATTTGATCTCTTTGTATGTGTCTAGAATTGAATGCCTAGCTCTTGTAAGTGGTTGAGAGTTGGAAAACTTGGATGGCTATGAATGTGGGGTGGTTGGGGTATTTATAGCCCCAACCACCAAAGGTGACCGTTGCTGGAACTCCTCTGTTCGATGGCGCACCGGACAGTCCGGTGCACACCGGACAGTCCGGTGCCCCTGCCACGTCACCAATGCCGTTGGATTCTGACCGTTGGAGCTTCTGACTTGTGGGCCCTCCTGGGTGTCCGGTGCACACCGGACATGTACTGTTTGATGTCCGGTGCACCGGCATGGGCGTGCCTGACGACTGCGCGCGCTGCGCGCGCATTTAATGCACCGCAGGGAGCCGTTGGCGCCGCAGAGAGCCGTTGCTCCGCTGGTGCACCGGACAGTCCGGTGCACACCGGACAGTCCGGTGAATTTTAGCGGAGCGGCTGCCGAGCAAACCCGAGGCTGGCGAGTTCCGGAGGCCGCGTTTTCTTGGAGCACCGGACATGTCCGGTGCACACCGGACAGTCCGGTGAATTATAGCGCGCCAGCTTCCGAGAAATCCCGAGGGCGAAGAGTTTGAAGTCGAAGTCCTCTGGCCGCACCGGACAGTCCGGTGCACACCGGACAGTCCGGTGCCTCCGGCCAGAGGAGCCCTCGGTTGCCTTGCTGCTCCTTTGTTGAATCCAACACTTGGTCTTTTTATTTGCTGATTGTGAACCTTTTGCACCTGTATGACTTATGCACTAGAGTAAACTAGTTAGTCCAATGTTTGTGTTGGGCAATTCAACCACCAAAATTATTTAGGAACTAGGTCTAAGCCTAATTCCCTTTCACCGGGGCTTGCCTTCCAAAGTTGGGGCAGGCAGATCCTCTGGGCAGGCTCTGGTGCTGGATCCGGGGCTACCTCCTGAGCAGCTCCTTGCTCCGGCACGAGGACGTACTCTCCGTCGGCGAGGTTGCAATCTATCGAATGCAATGAATAAGAATATGCATGCCATGATTATGCAGGATTTAATAATCATTATGCTGAGTGAAGAAAAACTAAGTTAGTTAGTAATTTGGGGTTTCTTGGTCATACGTGGCTCTCAATGGTTTATGCTTACCCATTTAGGTTTAGGTTTTACCTAAGGATAAGCATAGTGGATTGATACTTGGATTTCTCTTAGATGTTTTAGTAGGTATTTAAGGGGTTTTGCTGGTTGGTTTAGGGTAACAGTAATGCCCAATATTAATTTCCCTTTTTCATTTTTTATTTATGAATTTTAGTGTGGGTTAACTACAACAGTGGTTTAACTTCTTCCAAAAAATTCTATAAAAATTACAGTGGGTTACTAGTTGTTACTGTAATTTGTCCTATGTATTTGAGGTGGTTATTGATTCAGATACTACTTGTGCAAAATTAACAAGGATAAGTTTTGGAAGGGCACTTTACACTATAGCTATGATTTAATTGAGGTTTCTGTACCAATTTTTATTTTTGTCCAGATACATAGGTGATATTAGGCCTTTGTGTTAAAAGTCACAGAAAAAGGTATACTAAATATTTAGTTGTGAATTTCTAAAGTTTTATGTCAAAAAGGTGCTTATAACTAACTTGTTATTTGAAAAATATCAAACAACAAATTTCATATTTTTCCTATGTTCATAATAACAAAACATTAGTTATCCTAAGGTTTGGGGTGTTTTCTCCTTGGGGTTATTTTTCTAGGGTTTTTCTAAGTTTTCCTTGTTTCCCTAAAATAAAAGGTATCTCATTTATTCTGTACTAAACAAGGGTATAATAAATTTTTCCTAGTAAACTATACTGAATAAGTGAACTAACAAAAATGTGGGTGTTCCCTAGTTCTTTATTTAAACTACCTTTAATATTTTCTCTAACCTTAGGCTAAAAATGATTTAAATGTTAAACTCTACCTTAACTTGGTGTACAGAGGGGTTTATTATTTTTGTACATGTTAGAAAGTGATCAAGTACTTCTCTAAATTTTCTTAACCCCAGTCAAATAGTGTGACTATTTTTCCTTATTTCTTTTAGCTTTTGACCAGTTAATCATTTAAATCAAAACTCTAAAGTTTTCTGCAATACTTAGGGGTTTTATATTTTTCCTAAGTAGTTTACTTTATTTAGGATCTGGCAAAATTGGTTTGACTCGATTCGGGTAAACCAATCTGAAGTTATGGATTTTTCAAGTTCTGTTTGGATTTAAATCAGAATTTTTAAAAAGGTTTCCTGGAAAACTACTTTGCACCGAAGACCCTGGGTTCCTCCTAAATCATTCCATTCATTTCTACCCCTGCGCTACTATTCCCCTGAGTCACTGACAGCGCACAAAACCCCCTGGCCTTTCTTTCTTCTTCCCCGAGGTCCTTCCCCTTACACAAACAGTACCCACGGGAAAGAAAAGGGCGACGCGGCTTACCGGCGGTGAGAGAGGTCCGGCGAGGGGCGGGGTTGGCTTCGGGAGGTTCTGGCGGTCACAGCGAGGTACGGCTCGACGGCGGTGGTGGCCGGAATCGGCCGGACCACTCGCGCAGGCGGGTGATCACGTCGGCGGTGAGTACTCCGGCTTAACCACGGCGATCTAGTTCAATCAAACGACACGATGAGCTCCACGGGGTGACGTAGAGGCTATAAGCACAAGGAATCGAAGAATGGGGCAGAGATTTTACCCGGTCTACGATCACCGACGGTCGGGTGAAGTCCGACGACCGTGGACTGGCTTCTCCGGCGAAGCTAAGTCCGATTCCTTGCTCGGGGAGCTTCACCGAGGCATGCACGGTCACTTCCGGGGTTCGAGCGTGGCTGGGAAGGGCTCTGCTTACCGGTCTACAGTGGCGGTGGATTGGGTGGCCGCGGGCACGCCGTTGCAGGGCAACGCCGGTGGTTTTCTGGCTCCAGTGAGGTCGAGCGTGCGCGGACCGCGGATGAGTACGGTCAACGCCTGAGGAGGCTTTATAGGCGCGGGCGCGAGTAGGGGACACGGGCATGGATCAACGCGGCGCGGGGCGCGCGGGGTCGGGCGCGGGCGCGAGCGTGCTCTGGCGCGCTCAGAGCGCGTCAAACACGTGGAAGCGTTCTTCTGCCCGTGTTCAACAGCTCGCCGAAATCGCAAGCGTGCGAATCTTGGCAAAAATCCGGCGCAGGCCTCCTCCTGGCACCTAGGGCTATCTCTTGTATGTGAGTCCCCATGGCAGATACGCCCTAGGTAGGGAGATATGTGGACGCCAAATCTGGCTTGTCCCTCTGCCCACCTCGCGACAAAAGCCATGCCAAATCATGTCAAACGTCTTAGGCTCGGGTTCAACTTTTTCCAGTGGGTGCCTTAGGTGGTATGACACATTTTTGGTATACAACTCAAGTGGTTTTGGTGCCATTTACTAAGTGAACACGGTGGATCTTTAGATTAGGTTCAAAATTTGACTTAGATTGAATTAGAGAGCTCTAGCTCTCTTTCCACTTAAGGAATGGATTTGGGGTTCTTTAAGGGGTCTTTTTGCAATATTTCCTCGGTATTTTGTAGATTGTAATGTTACTTAGACTTTGGCTAAAGGGTAACTCATGATTTGCACATTTGCTTAACCTCCCCCCTTTTTTTACTAGGGTTTAGGGAGTTAAGAGCTTAAGAAGGGTCTAGGGTTTATTCTTCTCTTGCCCAAGGTGATAATTGCATAAATGCTTGGGTAGTGCTTTTGGTCATTAACATTCCTGGTTAATACATGGTTCTTAAGGTTTTAGGGCTCCCTCTCCTCCACTTAACTACATGAGATAACATGTCATGGGTGCATGTAGGGAGTCAGGGCCTTGGTAACACATGGGGTGTTACAGCCCTCCCCCCTTAAAGGAATCTCATTCCGAGATTTTAGGTAGAGTCCCTTGGAGGGGTGCCATGAAGGTGTGCTGGTCTGTGGTTTCTTCCTTTTATCCAAGTTTCTCTAGTTAACTGCTCTTCGAATGTCATTCTCTTTGCAACTTCAGAAGGAAGTCCTTTTTGAGTCATTTTTAGAGCTTACACTACCTTAAAATCTAGGTTTTTCTTATAATTAGATTCAAAGAGCAGGTGGGGGCGAGGTTTTGGGTTACGTACCGACTCCTTTGGGCAGAAAGTCGGGGAAGCGAGAACGTAGAAAATCCTCAGTCTCCCATGTAGCCTCTTCTACTGAATGGTGACTCCACTGAACCTTATACATTCTGATCGATCTTGCCCGCGTTGATCTCTCCTTTTGGTCCAATACCTTTACAGGGTGCTCTTGGTAAGACAAGTCTGGCTCTATCTCAAGTTCTGGTTCAGGTAATACTTCAGTGGGTAAGCAGACACATTTCCGTAGCTGAGACACATGGAACACATCATGAACAGCTGACATGTGTGGTGGCAACTTCAATTGATACGCTACGGGTCCATAAGCTTCCTTGATCTCGTAGGGTCCAATGTAGCGAGGAGCTAACTTACCCTTGATTCCAAATCTATTAACATTATAGTGTACAGTACAAAACGATATTCTACACATATATATCCACGCTTCGCTGGAGGTGGCATCAGGATTCCTCCACTTAGGTTGCTCAGGCGGGCATGCCACCAAAAGTCTAGGCACCGGAGAAGCATCGCATGAAACAGACATCCTAGGGCATGCTCCTATGTTAGCTCGCGTAGGCAGCGATGGCCCTAGCCACCTACCGGAGACAGGGCCGAGAGACGAGGTTGTGCTCAGGAATGGCAATGGGATAGGGCGGGATCGTGGACTAACTGTTGGGCGGAGGTCGAACAAACCTTCAACAAACCGGATGGAGATCCTGTTTTCTGTCTTAATGGCCCTCACAGAACAACCAGCAACGGGCTTATCAACGTAGGCATCCTTCGACCTAGCGGAACGCCGAGGAGGGACTACATCATATGGAGGCCTTAGGATGGCCGAGCAGCCGAAGGTCGAGCTTGGCCTCGACCACAAAGCGAAGTCCATGCTTGTATTAACCACAAGCAGGATCACAAGCAATGGGGCCTTCAACCGGGCAAGCAGCAACAAGTCATCGACAACTGAGGCCTTCGTTTCCACATCGACTAAAAGACACGCCCAAGCCAGCCGCGACCAAGGGGAGCGGTGATGCGAAGGCTCTCGTTGTGAAGGCTACAAGTTGGCCCTATACTCCCCTGGTGCACCCGAAGACATCACCAAGAGCCCACCCATCAGCGTAGTGTGTGGGCGTGTTGTCCGGATTACGTGGATTACTGTACGTAATTATCCCGTTAGGCGAGTTATCCCTCGAATAAAGTTGGTAACCGAGGGTAGGCACGTACTTTACCTACCCCCGGACAGGCCTACAAATACCCCTGTCCTGTAGTGGGATGGAACGCGCATAACAAGAAGCTACAATTCTCTTACAATTTGTTTCGTTGTGCACATGAGCTCTCATCCTGTTTCTCGTGTGTTTGGGACCACCTGACAGCACGACCACCTGTGAGTGCTCAACACTAGCGCTTGTCCTCGCCCTGTTTTTACGAAAGCCATTTCCCGTCCCTGCCCCGTTTAGCTTAACGATGAAAAATTCATCTCCATCTCCATCCCCTTGTGAATCCTCGTTCCCCGTTTAAGGCCTTGTTGGGAATATTGTAGCATAAAAATATTCAAAAACAATTACAAATACATCAATTATCAAAAGACAATAAGGCAAAAATAAATTTGAAACAAATAACAATTTTATAATACAAAACTTAACTCGCAAATTACAATTATTTTTAACTTAATAATAATTCCAAAGTCTCACAAATCCTAAAATACATAATTTTTATCAGGTCTCCAACGAAACCCCACGTAGTGCTTATTCGGTTAGCTCTCAATCCATATGGATTGAGTGTGATTGGCTGGGTTTAAATCATAAAAAAGTCAAACCCCTTCTTAGTGTCTGTCCGTTTCGTATGGAATGAAGGGGTGGAATAAATTTGGCTTGGATTCCTTCAATAATTACTATAAGTTTTGGAGATTAAGAATTAATCCTGGTCTGTTCCAGCAGAAATAAACGGGTTCTTAATTTTTTTCAATCTAATCTAATCTATACGTAATGTGATTAACCGAACAAGATCTTCCCCGTATCCGTCCTACGGATTTTGGAGACCTATCCTTTTAGCCTCACGAAGGAGAAACCGTCCATGCACCCGTCTTGAACGTATCGAATCCCCATGGGCCCGCCCCACGAAATTTTTTGCCATCCTAGCTGTGCTGCCTGCTGGAGACGCTAAAACGGAGGGAAATTGCCGTACACTACCTCCCCGTTCCGTTGCAGAATCTTATCGAATGAAGCCTTGACGAATTTGTTATTTCAAGAACTTGTCGTTGTCGTTGGTGACCATGGTCCATGGCTCCATGCCTCCATGGCTTCAAAAGGCCCTAGCGCAGTACGGATGGGCTAGGCTGGCATCTCGGCCCGATGCTAGTTGGTCCTGGCCCAGCTTAGCTTCCAAATATTCAGTTGTAATTTATTTACTCTTTTTTTACGTGTAAAAAGACTGGTAATGCCAGCCGGAATCGATAGGCCACACAACCTTGGGGCGTGGGCGCGTGGCAGCCTGAGCCTGATACATGAGTGAAGCACCTTGCTCAGACATTGATGATTTCTAATTCTAGCGAATACCTCGCTCATCTTTGTATAAAAGATTATCCCTTATTCCTGTTGTGCTATGATACTCTTTAGGACACTTATATCATTTGCGTTTTAAAAAAGTTTTTATACTCTATTTTATGATTCGTGATTATCTTTTGATATATTACGCTCATGATGCTAATATATATGTAGAAATAGATTATGACACACATATGCTATGTGTTCAGTTTGTCCATAAAATCGGGTGTGACACCAAACACGTTGAGATCGACACTCACTTCATCCGGAAACACGTCACCCTGGTATTATACGCGTCGGTATTATACGTGTCTTCCGCGTACCGACCACCTTGTCATTCGCTGATAGACCACCTTGTAATTCGCTGATATCTTTACCAAAGATCTGCCTTCAAACTTTTTTTTCTCTAGAGTTTCGGTTTAGCATAAACATCCATTCCACCGACTTTCCTAATATGGAGTTGTTAGATTTTATATTCTTGGGATTTGCTTCTTCTATTCTCCGGTAGAGTTGGATCCAGTAGTGCCGGTTGAAAAAAAATAACCTACAGTGTTATTTTCAGTTTTGTTTTGTGTCGTTCCCATGTAAATGTAATAGCAAAGATTCTTGAGGCTTTATATATAAGCGAGTATGGTTGAAAAAAAAAAACTGAACAATCCCCTACAACTACGTAGTGGTGTGGTGTGTCCACCGGAAGGTTTATGTGTTCTTTTCCGTCACGTACGGCCACGTCAAAACAAAACTATCGGGCTGTTGTGGACGGAAGGCGAAGGCGCCGGCAGCGGGCTGTTGCGCGGACAGGGGATAAAGTTATCGAAAGGCGTAGAAAGATGAGTATCTTTGTTAAGTGTGTTTGAATGCACTATAGATAATAATTAGTAGCTAAAATTAGTTGAGATATCTAAACATTCTAACTAATAGTTTAGCTATTAGCTATTCTTTTGTAAATTAGGTCCTGTTCCAATATCGCGAGATAAACTTTAGCAGCTTTTTTTAGCTACTTTTAGTCATTTGTAATCTAAACAGGAGAGCTAATGGTGGTAATTGAAGCTAAACTTTAGCACTTCAATTCATATAGCTAAAGTTTAGCAGGAAGCTAAAGTTTATCCTGTGAGATTGAAACGGGGCCTTAGTTAATAGTTAGGTAGCTATTTATTAGCTAGCTAATTTTACTAACCATTTTTAACCAACTAACTATTAATTCTAGTGCATTCAAACACACATTTATTAGATTAGTTTTTGTTTAGAAGTTAGTTAGAGAGTTTTTTAGATAATTAGACTACCTCTAGCAGTCCATTCTCATATCTATACTATACTTAAAGCACCAGTTTCAACGGTCGTCATGCGTCATCTTTTTACAAATAACCCCTCACAACTATTTCAAATTAATCCGCTGCACGTCTATAGATGGTCAAATGGCGTCCGACACGGGCTAGACGCACGCGGGCCACAACTATGGCCCAGGCACGTCATGCCGGCCTGCTAACTGTGTCGGGTCAGCCCGTTAGCCCGTCGACTCATTTAACTAAATCAGCATAAAATGTTAAAAACGGTGCAGAAGGTGGGGTTCGAACCCATGTACTGATGGAAGAAGGACAGAAGACACTGGATGAAGCTGTCTAACCAGTAAAACATCATGCTAATATGTTTTTAATATTAAATATAAATTGGATGAAGTTGTCTAACCAGTAAAACATCATGCTAAGATGTTTTTAATATTAAATATAAATTGTATATAGGTATATACTTTTTTTTTGTAAAATAAAAAAAATAATCGTGTCGGGCCGGGTCGGGCCAGCACTACAGGCCGAGGCTACAGCCCAAGCACCGGCACGACGTTCTTGGCTCTTGCAAACATTAGGTCGTTTCTGAGACCATATTGGCGCAATGGACTACATGGTGTTTGAGGTTGCTGAATTGGATGGAGCAACAATGATTTGTCGCACTAACAACAAAATGAAATGTTATTTGTTGGTTTTAAATGTTACTAATTGCTATGAAGTAGCATAATTTATATGGAGCGCATCCAGTTTTAATTGATGCTTGACTTTAGCAATCACTCCATATTTTGATCTATCTTTTTTATAAGTTTGACTTCATGGGACTTATTTTAGAAACTTAAGCTCACAAAATGTCTTATTTGGTCTCTGTATGATGGAATTATGTTATTTTATAATCTCTGTTTATTTAGTCAGTCGTTGTGAACTCTTTTCTAATCGCTCACTTCATTGACCGTGTTGTACCAAGACATATTGCATGGAGTAAATAATAACATCAGTTAGCCAAATAAAAAAATATTATACAGAGAGCGGAGACAATCAATAAAAAATCTTGAATTTTTTTATGGATAGTTTACGTGGGTATTGTTGTAAGCCGTCGCAACGCACGGGCAACCGCCTAGTTTATATTTATACTCAACTCTGTGAACAATGCATATGGCTAAACTTTGGATGATCTACTAAGTAGGTCTTATGGTGAGACGAGATAAGGAGCATGTGTATAAAGGCTCTAGTAGATTGTATATTAGAAGTTTAATCGAAGCCTTCGTTTTTTTGTCCTAGGCTAAGAGACCGAAATATAGTATCTAGATTGTACATGTTTTTATAATAATGTGTTTATACCTTATAACTTTCTTCCATTCGAGGACAGGCCGCGCCTTTCGCCCTGCTCCTACTGACGAAGCAGTTTAATTAACGACGACTTCAGTTGACAGCTCGCACACGCATTAGTTCTCAAGTACAGTACTTTGCCCTGTTACTCGATCGTGTCTTAGACCACCTTTTAAGTTATCCGCCGTGCAGGCTACTCTATGTCCTTATTCTATGATATTATTACTTCAATTGGTACTCTAGTTAGTAGATATTCCTGTTGGCGCCGATCTAGCCAGCACCAATCACTAGGTGGTGTACGCCTGGCGATACTCTCTGCGGCGGCGCGGACAGTCCGTGACCTGAGCGCAGGAGCGGTTTCTTCCCTGCGTCACACCGGATGGTCCACAGCTCTGGGCCGGACGGTCCGCGACCTGGCGACAGGGTAGTCTTCCTCCTCCTTGCTGGAATCTAGATCTCGTCCCCTAGGGGGAAAAGATCTTAAGGTGCTCCGGGTCGACAGGTCACCCGGAGCGTCCCCAGATGACGTGGAGTCGCCTAGATCAATTCGAGGAAGAGGTCTTGGATGGACAACTAGATCTTGCCCCCCGGGAGGGGTGAGATCCTAGGGTCGTCTTGGGATCGGCAGGTCACCCAAGACGGATCTAGACGACGTAGAGTCAAATAGGGGGGAAGTGGATATGTGGAAAACTACAACTAGAACTACGCTACATCTACTCCTAGGGCAGGAAAAGTAAGTAAAGTAATTGGTTCGATTGGAATGTATTCAGGGGTTCTCAATCGACAGTACCCCTTTATATTTATAGGGGAGGAGGTCTAGACCTTTTCCTAAGAGATAGCCAATAACTCCCACGTGATTAGATAGATAACCACGCACGGGATAAGGATAAACACCCGAGTTAATCTAATCTCGGGACACGGGGACTGTCCGGGCCCAAGGGCCAGACCGTCCGCTCATTTTGTTGTCCAACATATGCCCCGTGCCTTTTGGTGGAGCTTGGCAAACCAAAAGCACCAGCGAAAACTTCGGAAACAATTGACCTCATGAGCTACTTTGTTCCCGAAGTAAGTACTCAGCTCGATGCAAGTCATCGGCTCTTGCGATCAGATAATATAAATACTTGATGGAACTTTAATGCACCGAGGCCGTTTCGGATTGCATCTTCTTCGGCCATGTCTACCTGATCAACCTATCAATAGGCAAAAACTTGTGGTGCCCCCAGCCCAAATAAGCAAACGGATTGAGCCAGTAATACGAATTTATCGCCGTACCACCCCACACATGAGCAGGACAACACATCGGCGATGGATAGAACGGGACGCATCATGCTATCCCCGGAGGAGGATGACAAGGCGATCTTGGTTGTGCTACCTTTTGGGTCTGTTTAGTTGGCTTTTGCTTTCGCACAGATCGCCCTTTTAACTTCGTCTGATTTATTGGCTGGTTGTGTGGAACGACCTTCTTCATATATTTGGCAAGCAACTGATCAAAAGTAGGGCTGACTCTACTCAGTCGTCCAGACGTCTTAGTAGTATTTTATTTCCTAACACTTGTTTTAGAACGTTGTGGTCCGATGGTCTGAGGTTGCTGCTTCTGACTGTCTGTGGACCGTCCGACCATTATAGCCGAACCGTCCGCTTCTTTCTCGGACTGTTCGGCCTTAGTACTGGGACCGTCCTGCATACGCAGGACAGGTGACCGTGATCGGGTGTCCGATCGTGCTTGCCCCCCGGTGCCTCCAGTCTTTCTTTTGTCCGGAGCCTTCCGAGTAACCATTCTGCATGACATATTTGGTGTGCGGGGATCACCAATGACGATATTTTTATCTTTGCTTTTATCGGCCGCACAAGGCCGAATTATGGCCTTTTTGCTCGTCGGCTCTAATGTGGTGACAGGAACAGGTGGCCTGTCAATTTTTACCTCTTTTGAAACCTCAACCGGCCTTCGTTTATAGCCGATTGTATTCAACGGAAGACGACACAATCATTGGTGTTATGGAGAAAGGAGTCATGCCATTTGCAATAAACACGCCCTTTTAATTGTTCAACCGGAGGAATTACATGTGACAAGTTAATATTATCATGTTTAAGCAACTCATCAAATATTTTATCATACTTAGTAATATTAAATGTGAACTTAACTTTTTCGTTTTGTGTTGAGTGCGGGTGAGAGTGAACAGAAGGTTTGGCCTTAGTGGGCCAAACAAGCTCAGGTACATGTGACTTCTCGTGCTCCGGACGGTCCGACCTGTGCAGTCGGACGGTCTACGAGTGGAACAGACGGTCCGGTACTATCCCCGGACTGTCTGGTCACGTTAGGCAACATCTGTGACCTTTGTGGTTGGCTCTATGTAACTCCGGACTGTCCGGTGTAGGGTGCCGGATGGTCTGACGGAGGGCCGGACGGTCCGCGATTGTGTGCGGACGTTCCGGCCGTGCTCAGAGTTGACTCACCATTTAGCGAAGATGGTGGTGATGTTCGTCCTGGATATGAGTCCATCGGCATATCAGAATATGGCTGGGGAAACCCATTTGTTGCCGATGTGTTTGGCGCAATTGTTTTGACGCCTAATTTATGTGATAAAAAATTAGGCATGTGAGTTTTTCCTAATGCATGCGCCATCCTTTCTATATCCTCCGTGATACTTTTAATCCGATTATCAAAAGAAATTTTAATAAATGGAATATCATCGGCTGACCTGGCATCACCTATCGTGGGGAGCTGTTGCAGCATGGCTGACATGTACTCGGCGTTTATCTCCCTCTCTTGGACGGCCTTCTGGTGGCAATCTACCCTGAAGTGCGAGAGGAACCACTTATCTGCCACCTTGAGCACCTGATCTGTTTGTCGCTGGACCTCCTCGTTTATTTTCTTCATGTCATCTTTTAATCTTTCACGCTCAGCGGCCGATAAATTAGTCAGCCTTGTGTTGCTGTTTGGAGAAGCACCGTTGAGATCTTTAGAATCGGCCATGTAAGCCTGATTTTGTAGATATGCAACCTCGTCCCCAGCAGAGTCGCCAAAAAGTATGTTGGCGCCGATCTGGACAGCGCCAATCACTAGGTGGTGTACCGCCTGGCGGTGCACTCTGCGGCGGCGCGGATGGTCCGCGGCCTTGGGCCGGACGGTCCGTGACCTAGGCGCAGGAGCGGTGTCTTCCCTGCGTCACACCGGACGGTCCGCAGCTCTGGGCCGGATGGTCCGCGACCTGGCGACAGAGTCGTCTTCCTCCTCCTTGCTGGAATCTAGATCTCGTCCCCTGGGGAGAAAAGATCTTAAGGTGCTTTGGGTCGACAGGTCACCCGGGCGTCCCCAGACGACGTGGAGTCGCCTAGGAATTAGTAGATCAATTCGAGGAAGAGGTATTGAATGGACAACTAGATCTTGCCCCCGGGAAGGATAAGATCCTGGGTCGTCTTGGGATCGGCATGCCACCCTAGACGGATCTAGACGACGTAGAGTCGAATAGAGGGGAAGTGAATATGTGGAAGACTACAATTAGAACTACGCTACATCTACTCCTAGGGTAAGAAAAGTAAGTAAAGTAATTGGTTCGATTGGAATGTGTTCGCGGGTTCTCAATCGGCCATACCCCTTTATATTTATAGGGGAGGAGGTTTGGACCTTTTCCTAAGAGATAACTAACAACTCCCACGTGATTAGATGGATAACTACACACAGGATAAGGATAAACACCCGAGTTAATCTAATCTCGAGACAGCGGACTGTCCGGGCCCAAGGGCCGGACCGTCCGCTTATTTTAGTGTCCAACAATTCCTTGCTCTAAGTTATAATTCTCACCTCACGTCACTTTACATCAACTACCACATGTTTTATTCGTCACAGTTCGACTACCATATTTTCTCTCTATATATCACATTTTTTGCTATAGCGTTCTCCATGTCTGTAATAGAGCTAGTTTAGCAACCCCGTTGTTTTCAAGAGATTTTTAATTTCATAAGAAAAATTAATTCATTTTTTTAAGAAAAATAAAAATCCCTAAAAAAATAGAGTTGTCAAACTAACCATTAGATAGAGAGTTTTAGCGGACTGATCATGTTGTCTCTCCTTATCATCTCTAAAGTTTGAAATAGTTGCAGGCCCATATTATATTTATTCTGTTCCTGAAACACCATATCCTTGCCTCTCATTTTTTTTTCCTTTTTCAGAATCCAACACGAACTCCAAAAAACGATATTTGGTTTCACAAGACTAGCCCAGAATCAACATCGATCTTGTGAGTTAAAAAAACATCATAATCTTGTGATTCTGATGGTACCATGAAGAATTCTGTGACTTCAGAAAAGAGAATCATCGCACAAGACAGACGAGGCATCATAAAGTAAAAGTCCAAGAATAAAATATAACTAGGTTTATTCTAAAAATACTGGATATTCCATATTTTGACAGAAACATAATGTAATTAATAACTATCAGTAGTAGCAACAAATAGGAAAAGGTCAGATCTACCCCTTCAACTATAGCGACCATCCCATTTTCTTTGTTAAACTTAAAACCAGCTTTTTTTATCGCCCTTGGACTTTTAAAACTCGGCTATATATTGCACGCTGGATGATTTTGATGGTGTGACACCGCGTCACAAGGAGGTAAATCATACTAAGGTCAAAATACAGAAAGGTAAATCCTACTAGAAGTATTAGATCTATACCCTTGTATAATCTGCCAGTTAAAATATCACTAAATACACACACATTACCGCGTGACTCTCGACAAAGATGTCTCCGTGAACTATTCATTGGCAACGACCTCTTTGGCGAATGCATTATATCGGACACTCGGTAAAGAAAAGTAGTCGTTACGGCAACAAGTGATAGTGATGGAGGCTTTGCCGAGTGTACTCATTAACACTCAGCAAAGAAGGAGCCTTTACCGAGTGCCTGCTGGCTTGGCACTCGGCGAAAAAAAACTCCAATGGGCCCTCATAGCAGCCTCTGTGCCGAGAACCACTGGCTGGCACTCAACAAAGGAAGTACCAGTGGGCCCCTTTGTCAGTCTCTGTGCCGAGTGCTCTGGCTGGCACTTGGAAAGAGAGCTTATTCGTCGAGTGCCAAGACTAAAGCACTCGACAAAAAGGTTTTACCAGTTCCTATGTGTGTCTTCTTTGCTGAGTGTAACACTCGACAAAATGACCAGAAACTCCCTTTTTATTTATTTTTATTATTCCATCCAAACAAATAAAACATATATCATATAATCATCACAGAGATTGCAGAATCATCACATACATCATAGAGACCACATATCTCACAAAAACCACAAATCTCATAAGTTTTTCACAAACATAAGTACTACCACAAACATAAGTATCACAAAGACCACAAAATTCACAAGTTCAGACCAAGTTTCACAAACATAAGTATACCGGACCCACACAAACATAAGTATCACAAGTTTGATAAACATAAGTCTCACAATCACCACTAAGAGATCATCAACGTGGTGGGTGGTTAGACTGGTTTGACGAAGGGCTGGACGATCCATGATGGTTGTTTGATGCTGTCGATTGTCCATACACAGAGAAGAGATTGCATGTGTGAGACCAGATGAATATATATCATACAAGACTAAAATTTTGATTCTCACAGGTAGAGATGGCAATGGGTACCCACGACCTGATACCTGATGGGTATTTATTCCATTAGGGTATGCATATGGGCCCATAGGTCTTTTATTAAGCAAAAACATTCACCCAATGGGTAAACATGTATTAGAAAGTTATGTCCTAACCCACACCTAATATCCCATGGGTATAAAATATCCATTATAAACTTGGCCAAAAACATAAATTTGAGCACTCGGCCTAGCCCAAAACAAATGAAACCCTAGTTATAGAATCTCTACACAAATTTATAGTTTTTTCTCGTGCAACTATGTAATTAGATATTATTTCTATAGATCTGAGCACAATCTTAGCCATGCAGTTTGATTTTTGCAGCCTCGTGTGTCTATAATGTTAGAAATCAAATGGAGCGATGCTTAATTATGGCACATGGTTTATTTTAATTTGATGTTTAGTAGATGTTATTTTTTTACCGTTCATTATATTTGTTAATGATGCTTACCGCATGATATATAGTCTAATCTTTGTGGGTGCGGGTCACCCGACGGATGACCCATAACAACATGGGTATGGGTATGGGGATAAATTCATATCCATCAGTGAATTTGGGTGACCCGATAAGGTTATTCTTTGTCGTGGGTCTGGGTCTGGGATAGTAATACCTGGTGGGTGTTTACCCATTGCAATCTCTACTCACAGGAGCAGAGAACTGAGCATGGTCAGCTGGAGGAAACAATGGAGGTGGTGAAACAAAACCCCATGTGGCGCCAAGGCTCTATATGTACTGAAACATCCCCGTCATCCTCGCCTCCAACTCCTCACGTTGTCTCCTCTCTTATTCTAGCTGAGTATGTAATATTTCTCCCTAATATTACGATAATGTAAAGAAGCTATATAATAATCAATGAACGACAAATAGGTAAGGAATAACCTGGAGTTCCTGGATGTGATGTTGTGAGCTGTCCTACCGAGGTTGTATGGCTGGGCTCACGCTCGTGCTCCTTGCTCGCACCTGAAACAAAGTGGGAGTGGATGACGAGTCGATTGCCTCGTCGACAATCTAGTACCGCCCATGCCTCTTGCCTCCTCCAACCCTCATGAGGACATCTCTATCGATGTCCTCACTCCTCAGATCGTAATCTATCACATCTTCTTGAAAGAACTATGTGTCATATGTGTTTGGGTCTAAGTTATAATCTTCATCGTTTGGAACAGGTAATTTACCGTGCGATAATATCTTATACACAACATCCCAACCCTTAAGATGCTCTTCAATTTGGCACACGTATGGAAGATAATACACTTGTGTGTCCTGTTGGGCCACGATATAGACATTGTCTTCTAGTAAGATGGAATCTTGTCGAATTTCTACTAGCCCAATATTAGAATGTGTCGGTCTCGTCACTTTGGAGTCAAACCAATGACATTTAAATATCACTAGAGTAAGAGGTTTGGAACAATAAAAATTGATTTCATATATTTCTTCAATTCTTCCATAATACTAGACCTCGTCAAACCCTGGACGTAAAAACTCTACAAAAGTTGTACATCGATTGGGCCCGCACAATATCCCGGCGATCTTGGTGTACCTAGCATGGGCAATGGTGGATCAGGGTACGTCTACGAAATGGAACGTCGACAGCTATGCATGCATGTTATGCTATATCTACGGACGGACTCACTGCCGCATTAATTGATTGTTGGTTTTTCTTTTCCTCTGCGGGCTTGTTCAGCTCTACCCCAATCTATGTGGATTGAGGGGGATTGAGGAGGTTTCAATCCCTAGTAAGGGCTGGTTTGGGAGCCTAATTCTCAAGGGGGAATCAGCCTAATTCCCGTGGATGCAGCCCACATGGAAATAGGCCCCAGGCAAAAAAATGGCCCGTTTGGAAGATAACTCCCTGGTCCAGCGCCCACTCGATCCGGCCAATCCACCCGAGGAACGCTCCCCAGACACCGGAGGCCAGGCGACTTTCCCGTCTGGGCCGCGAGCGAGGTAGAGCGAAGAGGCGACACGAGCTCGAGCTCGGGATAGGTCTATCTGCGCCGCCAGCATCCGCTCCCCCAAGCATCCGCGCTGTCATCGGATCCACGCCACCAGCATCTGCGCTATCATCAGATCCGCGCTCGCAACTCATGATTCGGGGTCGACTGCGTGATCTCAACAAGGGTGTGGTCTTGAGCCTGGGACAAGCACAGCTCAGTCGACTAACCTGCGTGAGTGCGTGACGGCGTGGGCTGGATAGCGACTCGCAAGCCCCCCCTGCGCCTTCACCCTTCGAGCTCCGCTCCCTCCACTGTGCGCGGCGCTCGAGCTGAGCATCGAAGGCGGCGCTGTCGCCGCAACCCACCACTAGATTGTGCAGGGGGAAACGAGTACGAGCACTGCGGTGAGGAGCCTGAGAGGAAGGAGGACGAGACGAGGGCGCTCAGGAGGGACATTGAAAGTCGCCTAGAGGGGGGTGAATAGGCGAAACCTGAAAATTATAACTTTAAACTCCGACTAGATCCCTTGATTAGTGGTTAGAACAAGATACACAATTAGCGAAGTATAAAACTAAGTCCTTTGCTTGCAAAGAGTGTTGCTTTCAAAGAATGCGGAATTGACAAATTAATACAACTAATAAATTTATGGAGAATGAAGCAAGAGGGCCTAGATAAGAAGGACAATAACACGAGTTCTTTCTTGCAAGGCGTTGCTTCTCTAAATGAGAATTTAACTTGAAGCAACACAAAATAATGTTAGCAAGGGATAATGCAAGAGAACTTAGAGAGGAAGAAAAAACAAATCACAAGCAATAAACACAAGAGACACAGGTGATTTGTTTTACTGAGATTCGGTTCTCGAGAACCTAATCCCCGTTGAGGAGTCCACTAAGGACGGGTCTTTTTCAACCCTTTCCCTGTCTCTACCGATCACCAAGACCGGCAAGCTCTTCTTCTTTATCTCAAGGATCACTAAGACCCCGCAAGGACCACCACACTCTTAGGTGTCTCTTGCTAGCTTTACAAACCTCCAAAAATTTGGAGGAAGATGAATGAGAGTCAAAACTCCACGCTCAAATGATCACAAGATGTAGCACACTCTTTCTCTCAATGATTCTCACAAGGCACTAAGGCTAAACTCACACGAGTAGCTCTCTTTTGCTTGATCTTTCTTTTGTGGCACTTGTGTTGCTTGTGGTGGCCTAAATCTTGTGTATGAGATAGATCAATGAATGTAAGTGGTTGGGAGGGCTTGGATATGACAACTATATGACTTGGAATGTTGCTTGAGCTCCCACATATTAAAATGGCCGGCTGGGTGGTATTTATAGCCACCAACCATTTTGTAGCTGTCTGGGGAACGCTGCTGTCGATGGGCGCACCGGACAGTCCGGTGCACCACCGGACACTGTCCAGTGGGCCAGCCACGTCACCCAACCGTTAGGATTCTGACCCAGTCGACCGTTGGAGCGCTTGTCCTCTAGTGGCACCGGACTGTCCGGTGCGCCTCTGACCTCTATTCTGAATTCTACCATGTACTGTAGCGCTGTCAGGGCACTGTTTGCAGTTGACCGTTGCGCTGGTAGTCGTTACTCCGCAGGTGCACCGGACAGTCCGATGGCACACCGGATAGTCCGGTGAATTATAGCGGAGCGCGCCTAGAGAAACTCGAGAGTGGCTAGTTCGTCCTTCTATGGTCCTGGTGCACCGGACTGTCCGGTGCGCCAGACCACGGCACACTTGGTTTCTTTGCTCCTTTGTATTTGAACCCTTAACTTGAATATTTATTGGTTTGTGTTGAACCTTTATGCACCTGTAGAACATGTATTCTAGAGCAAACTAGTTAGTCCAATTATTTGTGTTGGACAATCAACCACCAAAATTATTTATAGGAAAAGGTTAACCCTATTTCCCTTTTAGACATCCCGACCCCACAGCGGTGCGCACCCAAGCTCAAAGTCCGGCAAGTGAGTGGAATTGGATTCGTGCGTTTGCAAGTAGTGTGGAAATGTTTTTGAGGACACTACTGTATGTGCATAAATTCATAATTTGTCTGCACATTGCTTTCCTGATTTCTCACTTGTTGCATATACTCCAACATCTTACATTTTCAGGTTGACATTGCTGCTGGAGGCTGGCATTCAACTGCACTAACTATACAGGGAGAGGCATTTCCATTATCTTGATTCTTTAATTCAGGGTTATCATCTTATTATGTGTTGTTTTATCCTGTCAAGGCACCAGATGACACAAACATATTGAGGGACAGGCTTTTCTTTTATGCTTTGGAAATAAACTTCATGAAAAATGTTGTCATGTCATTTTGGCTGCAGATAAATTCAGTTCCTTGCTATTTATTCAGAGCATGCTTTAAAGATGTCCAGATTAGAAAGTACCAAAAATATACATATTATATGATGAAAGTAACCTAGAGGAGTGTGTTGACCACGTTGAGCCCCTGAACCAAATACAAAGTCAGTAGTTGTTCCAAAAAAAAAGCTACAGACTCAGTCTGGCTTGAGTTCCATTGATTCAGATCTATATGTACCTTATTCTGTATTTTCTAGAAACAAATATTAATGGCATGGAAACATGTATTTTACCATAGTAAAACTGGATTGGTCACAATAAACGACAAGAGGAGAAACGTTAGGCACAATAAAAGACGAGGAGAAACGTTAGCACTGCAGGGTAGATATTGTACTGCATAGGGGTAGAGTGGAGCATAGTGGGGGTGATATTGTTTCTAGGTTTTTCCTTACATAGACGATACTGAGGGCTTGTGATTGTTTTTTATTCCCTTAACCTGCACCAACTTTCTTAGGACTAAAAGGCTTTATTGCTGTTTGGTCTCTCTAGGTGTATGCTTGCCTTCTAGCTATAATCCTTAATTTATGTTTCTAGATAATGGGTTCTTGGGAGGGGCATGTTAGGCGGTTTTTGTTGGAGGAGAAAGAAGACGATGATGAACTGTTCTTTGTTATTCTCCCTACTATAATCCCATACCTCTTAGAAGAGAAAAGGCCCATCCACACATCCTCCCTCACCGGTGCTGCCAGTACCCTCAATCAGAGGTACCCTCTTCTACAACATGAAGATGCCGCACCCGTGCAACACCTCAAGGCCACGTGGAGGATGGCGCCCAACCCCACCATATGGGCAGGTCCAAGGGCGCCGCGTGGCAAGGAAAGGTAGTACATCCCAGTACTCGTCGTTGGGTCCGGACCCCCGCAGAAGGACACCGGACCCCTATACGTACAAGTCTAGGGCCCCCAAGAAGGCACGCCGGATCCCTTAAGAGGGCCCCAGTCCCCCTCTGAGTAAGGTCCGAGCGTTAGCAAGGTCCCGGGACAGGAAGGACCACGGCGTAAGTAGGGGTCCGATGCTGGCACGTGTCCAGGCCTTGTCCCGCGCTCCCCGCTGCTGCCGCGTGGCTTGTGGCCCGTGACATAAGCCAATGGGCCGAGCCTAGCGTAAAGCCCACCAAGCCGAGCAACCTCTGCATTAATTGCGGAAAGGACGCGCTGCCTGCCACCACGCTAGCAGGCGATGTGACCTCCCAGCATTTAATGCGTCCTGTCCAATCCGATGGCAGGCGGTGTCAGGGTCATCCAGCAGGCGGCGCGCCTGACCGGTCTGTTGGCAAACAGTGCGCCCGTGTCGAGCGGCGCACTGTACTCATCATCCCTTCTACAAGAAGCCTCCCCTGTACGCCGAAGATATGCAGATCTCGGGTGTCAGGGCACTAGAAGATCGCCCCAGCAACAAACATTTGTGGCTCCAAGTCATGTATTTGTTATATCCCTGGGCTCGCATGTTGGGGCTCAGTACCCTTGTGCATGCCCCCCTTCAACTATAAAAGGGGAGGCATGTGGCGTTACAAGATAGACCCAATCTTAGACTCACAAGCTCCTACCAGCTCTCAAGCAATACATCACACAGTGGAGTAGGGTATTACGCTCCGGCGGCCCGAACCACTCTAAACCCTCGCGTGCTCTTGTGTGTTCGTCCACCAGTCTCGTAACAAGCAAAACGCGTAGGCCCCCTCCTCTTCTTAGGATTTAGGGCGGGTGCAATCTGCCACCCGGCCGGAGATATTTACCCTCCGACATTTGGCGCGCCAGGTAGGGGCCCAGGTTTGAAGTTTTTACTTGTCCTCTCGCTCAGCATGATGGTGCGGATCATCGAGCACCGCACCGAAACTTCAGAAGATTTGGTGTTGGAGCAAGAAGTTGCATCCTCCGCGCCGCGAGTACCCAACCGCCCTGAGTCTGGGACTGCTGTTGTACACGCCATACAACAACGCACGCCTGCACAAGCTTCCCGGACTTTGTCAAGGGCAGCGCCTACGACGTTGTCTGCAGCTAGGGAGTTGCTGCGCCACCCCCCTAGCTCCACGGCCTCACCAGGAGCCATGAAGCAGTGGGTACCCTAGTACTTAGAGCTGGTTCCGTACCCGAAACCCTGCACACTCCACCACTCCATGACGGGTACCCTAGTACTTAGAGCTATAAGTCCTATGGGTCCGCAACCTGGGGTCCGAAACTAAAAAAAGATACTTGTCTCCTGGGGTGGTCCAGAGCCGTGTAGCCGCTCAGCCTGGTCCTATGCCATGGGCCTGCACACTCCACCACCCTGCGGCAGGTGTCCTAGTACATAGAATCACCATCCAGGGGTTCGGACGCACAACTTGGCTCCCCCAGGCTAGACCCTACAAGTCCCAAGCATGTATCAAAGGATGGCTAGTGTTAGACGACGGGTCCTACGGGTGTACTGCTAACGCGACTTAGCTAAAAGCTGTGTGCAGATTCGGGCCTCGGCGAAGCTGCCCCCCGAGAATTGTTGACAACCCTTTCAGATGCGCTAGAATCCAATCTCGACACATCAAGCCCGCATCCCAGGCGGGGGGGGTAGATACCAAGGGGACTCAACAGCGTATCACCTCACACAGCAGGAACGAGCGATGCACATATAAGTGTAACACCTCACACTGCTTTATAAATAATACTCAGAAGTACCTTACAAAAAACAGGAAAAAAGCCTGGGGGCCGGTTCTAAAGAACGGGTGCCCATTCCATGGGGTGGTCCGGAGCCTGTGTGGCCGGTTAGCCTAGTTCCATACCCGAAATCCTGCACACTTCACCGCTCTGTGATGGACGCCCAAGTACTTGGAACTATAAGTCCTGTGTGTCCGACAACTTAGGGTCCAGAACTAGAGAAGCGATGCTTGTCTCCTGGGGTGGTCCGGAGCCGTGTAGCCGCTCAGCCTGGTCCCGTACCGTGGGCCTGCACACTCCACCACCCTGCGGCAGGTGTCCTAGTACCTAGAACCACCATCCAGGGGGTCCGGATACACAACTTGGCTTACCAGACTAAGATACTGCATGCATATGTTATTACATTTTGCTTCCGAGTAAACATATGTTATTGCATTCCCTTACAAGCGGGGCCCTAGCTCCATTTTTTCAGGAATGAACTATGCTGCACCAGCAGGAGTCACGCTGGAAGCTGGCTCCAAGCAACCTCACCAGCGGCGGCGGCACCTCTACATCAGCGGATCGCCGACGGCAGCGACCACCTCTGCACCAGCAGCGACAACAACCTCCGCTCCAAGTGGCTTACCAGCGGTTGAGAGCACCTAGAGGGGGGGGGGGGTGAATAGGTGATCCTGTAAAAACTTGAAACTTAATCCACAAAACTTGATTAAGGGTTAGCACAATAAAGCCAAGTGGCTAGAGAAAAGTTCTTGCACGACACGATAACCACAATAAGATCAACACAGAGATGGCACAGTGGTTTATCCCGTGGTTTGGCCAAGTCCAACACTTGTCTACTCCATGTTGTGGCGTTCCAACGGACGAGGGTTGCACTCAACCCCTTTCAAGCGGTCCAAAGACCCACTTGAATACCACGGTGTTTTGCTTGCACTTTACTATATCCCGCTTGCGAGGAATCTCCACAACTTGGAGCCTCTCGCCCTTACAAAGATGTTCACAAAGAAGCACGGAAGTAAGGATGAGATGAGCAACGCACACAAGACACAAAATCAGAGCAACAACACGCACACAAGTCACAACACGAGCTCTCAACACAACTCAAAGAGTTCTCTACTCAAATGGAGCTCTAGTTGCTATCACAAAGAATCGAATGCGTGGAATTGAGGTCTTGGTGCTTAGGAATGCTTAGAGAATGCTTGGTGTACTCCTCCATACGCCTAGGGGCCCCTTTTATAGCCCCAAGGCAGCTAGGAGCCGTTGAGAGCATTCCAGAAAGGCAATTCTTGCCTTCTGTCGCCTGGCGCACCGGACAGTCCGGTGCACCACCGGACAGTCCGGTGCACCACCGGACACTGTCCGGTGTGGATTTCTTTCCTTCTGTGGTGCAGCCGATCGTTGAAGATCCAGAGCCGTTGGCGCACCGGACACTGTCCGGTACACACCGGACACTGTCCGGTGCACACCGAACAGTCTGGTGCCCCTTTCTGACCGTTGGCTCGGCCACGCGTCGCTCGCGGATTACGTGGCCGACCGTTGGCCCCGCCGACCGTTGGCTCACCGGACAGTCCGGTGCACCACCGGACAGTCCGGTGATTTATAGTCGTACACCGTTAATCGCTTCCCGAGAGCGACGACTTCGCCTGTGAATGGCTCACCGGACAGTCCGGTGCTCCACCGGACAGTCCGGTGATTTATAGCCGTACACCGTTGATCGCTTCCCGAGAGCAGCCAGTTGACAGTCGCCAGCCTGGCGCACCGGACACTGTCCGGTGCACCATCGGACAGTCCGGTGCACCCAGACTGCGCAAAGTCTTGGCTGATTAGCCAAGTCTTTTCCAAATTGGTATTTTCCTGTTTCTAGCACTTAGACACAATACATTAGTCTCCAAAACAATGTACTAAGTCTTAGAAACATACCTTTACTCTTGATTTGCACTTTATCCATCAATTGGCATAGATTTATACTTAAGCACTTGTGTTGGCACTCAATCACCAAAATACTTAGAAATGGCCCAAAGGCACATTTCCCTTTCAATCTCCCCCTTTTTGGTGATTTATGCCAACACAACAAAAAGCAACTAAAGAAGTGCAACATCAATGCAAATGAGAACACAAATTTGTTTTGATTCAAAATTGGCATATTTGGATCATTCTTTGCCACCACTTGGTTTTGTTTTTGCAAATTAACCTCAATTTCCTATCTCTAAGTCAAACACACTTGTTGAGACATAAAGAGAGTTGTTCCAAGAGAATTTGATCAAAGATTTCAAAAACTCCCCCTTTTTCCCATAATCAACTATTCTCCCCACAAGAGGCCAACTTTTGACAAAAGAGACAACAAGAGAGTTTTGACAAACCAAAAGCTCTATTCTACTATTTTCAAAATTCTCAAGTAGTAGCTGATCCATTTATTGCTTTGGCCTTATTTTCTCCCCCTTTGGCATCAAGCACCAAAACGGGATCAATCTTGGCCCTTAAACCTCATTGCCTTACCAAAATCTTCAAATAAGAGTACAAAGGCAATAAGAGTATTGAGATGAACTTGGAGTAAGTTACCCTCTCATCGGAGTGCAGTGGAAGTCTTTCATGGTCCAAGTTCACCTTTCCCTTTCAATCCACCTCTGAGACTAAATCAGGTAAACTCAAGCACACAGTTAGTCTCAAAGGGTCAAGTTGTAGCATGCCTCCCCCTAAATAAGTGCATCACTTGCAAATGGACTTGTGAGGTCCGGGGATCATGAGGACAACTTGAGCACCATAAATAAACACCAAAATGCATATGGGAACATGATCAAAGCATAATACACATGTATGCTACAAATCAATCCAAGTTTCACGAATCTAAGACATTTAGCTCACTACGCAGCCTGCAAAAGGTCTTTTCATCTAAAGGATTGGTAAAGATATCGGCTAGCTGGTTCTCGGTGCTAATATAGAACACTTCGATATCTCCCTTTTACTGGTGGTCTCTCAAAAAGTGATGCCGAATGTCAATGTGCTTTGTGCGGCTGTGCTCAACAGGATTGTCCGCCATGCGGATAGCACTCTCATTATCACATAGGAGTGGGACTTTGCTCAGATTGTAGCCAAAGTCTCGGAGGGTTTGCCTCATCCAAAGTAGTTGCGCCCAACACTGTCCTGCGGCAACGTACTCGGCCTCAGCGGTGGATAGGGCAACGGAAGTTTGTTTCTTAGAACTCCACGACACCAGGGACCTTCCTAAGAATTGGCACGTCCCTAATGTACTCTTCCTATCGACCTTACATCCAGCATAGTCGGAGTCTGAATATCCAATCAAGTCAAAGGTAGACCCCTTTGGATACCAGATCCCGAAGCAAGGCGTAGCGACTAAATATCTAAGAATTCGCTTCACGGCCACTAAGTGACACTCCCGTGGATCGGATTGAAATCTAGCACACATGCATACACTAAGCATAATATCCGGTCTACTAGCACATAAATAAAGCAAAGAACCTATCATGGACCGGTATGTTTTTTGATCAACGGACTTACCTCCTTTGTTGAGGTCGACGTGTCCATCAGTTCCCATCGGAGTCTTTGCGGGCTTGGCGTCCTTCATCCCAAACCGCTTGAGCAAGTCTTGTGTATACTTCATTTGGGAAATGAAAGTGCCGTCCTTGAGTTGCTTCACTTGGAACCCAAGGAAGTAGTTCAACTCGCCCATCATCGACATCTCGAATTTCTGAGTCATCACCCTGCTAAACTCTTCACAAGACTTTTGGTTAGTAGAACCAAATATTATGTCATCGACATAAATTTGGCACACAAATAAATCACCATCACAAGTCTTAGTGAATAAAGTCGGATCGGCTTTCCCAACCTTGAAAGCATTAGCAATTAAAAAGTCTCTAAGGCATTCATACCATGCTCTTGGGGCTTGCTTAAGTCCATAGAGCGCCTTAGAGAGCTTACATACGTGGTCGGGGTACCGTTCATCCTCGAAGCCAGTGGGTTGCTCCACGTACACCTCCTCCTTGATTGGCCCGTTGAGGAAAGCGCTCTTCACATCCATTTGGAACAACCTGAAAGAATGGTGAGCGGCATATGCTAGCAAAATACAAATGGACTCTAGCCTAGCCACAGGAGCAAAAGTCTCCTCAAAGTCCAAACCTGCGACTTGGGCATAACCTTTTGCCACAAGTCGAGCCTTGTTCCTTGTCACCACCCCGTGCTCGTCTTGTTTGTTGCGGAACACCCACTTGGTTCCCACAACATTTTGCTTGGGACGAGGCACCAGTGTCCAAACTTCATTTCTCTTGAAATTGTTGAGCTCCTCTTGCATGGCCAACACCCAGTCTGGATCTAGCAAGGCCTCTTCTACCCTGAAAGGCTCAATAGAAGAGACAAAGGAGTAATGCTCACAAAAATTAACTAATCTAGAACGAGTAGTTACTCCCTTGCTAATGTCACCCAAAATTTGGTCGACGGGATGATTCCTTTGAATCGTCGCTCAAACTTGAGTTGGAGGGGCCTGTGGTGCTTCTTCGTCTTCAACTTGGACATCCTGTGCTCCCCCTTGATCACACGCCTCCTCTTGATGAACCTGTTTGTCATCTTGAGTTGGGGAATGCACCATTGTTGAGGAAGAGGGTTGATCTTGCTCCTTTTGTTCCTGTGGTCGCACGTCTCCAATCGCCATGGTACGAATCGCGTCCGTTGGAACGTCTTCTTCATCTACATCATCAAGATCAACAACTTGCTCTCTTGGAGAGCTATTAGTCTCATCAAATACAAGGTTGCTAGAGACTTCAACCAAACCCGATGATTTGTTGAAGACCCTATACGCCTTTGTATTCGAGTCATAACCTAACAAAAACCCTTCTGTAGCTTTGGGAGCAAATTTAGAATTCCTACCCTTCTTCACTAGAATGTAGCATTTACTCCCAAAAACTCGGAAATACGAAACATTGGGTTTGTTACCGGTTAGTAGCTCGTATGACGTCTTCTTGAGGAGGCGATGAAGGTAGACCCGGTTTATGGCGTGGCAAGCCGTGTTCACAGCTTCCGACCAAAACCGCTCGGGCGTCTTGAATTCTCCAAGCATTGTCCTCGCCATGTCAATGAGCATCCTGTTCTTCCTCTCTACCACACCGTTTTGCTGTGGTGTGTAGGGAGCGGAGAACTCGTGCTTGATCCCTCCGTCCTCAAGGTACTCCTCCACTTGAAGGTTTTTGAACTCGGACCCGTTGTCGCTCCTTATCTTCTTCACCTTGAGCTCAAACTCATTTTGAGCTCTCCTTAGGAAGCGCTTGAGGGTCCCTTGGGTTTCAGATTTATCCTGCAAGAAGAATACCCAAGTGAAGCGAGAAAAATCATCAACTATAACAAGACCATACTTACTTCCTCCTATACTTAGATAGGCGACGGGTCCGAAGAGGTCCATATGAAGCAGCTCCAAAGGTCTTGATGTGGTCATCACATTTTTGGCATGATGAGAGCTTCCCACCTGTTTACCTGCTTGACAAGCTGCACAAGGTCTATCTTTTTCGAAATGCACATTTGTTAGACCTATCACGTGTTCTCCCTTTAGAAGTTTGTGAAGGTTCTTCATCCCCACATGTGCTAAGCGGCGATGCCACAGCCAGCCCATGCTAGTCTTAGCAATTAAGCATGCATCTAGACCGGCCTCCTCTTTTGCAAAATCAACTAAATAGAGTTTGCCATCTAATACACCCTTAAAAGCTAATGAACCATCACTCCTTCTAAAGACAGACACATCTAAATTTGTGAATAAGCAGTTAAATCCCATATTACAAAGCTGACTCATAGACAACAAGTTATATCCAAGCGACTCAACTAAAAACACATTGGAAATGGAGTGCTTGGATGAAATAGCTATTTTTCCTAACCCTTTCACCTTGCCTTGATTCCCGTCACCAAATATGATTGAGTCTTGGGAATCTTTGTTCTTGACGTAGGAGGTGAACATCTTCTTCTCCCCCGTCATGTGGTTTGTGCATCCGCTGTCGATAATCCAGCTTGATCCCCCGGATGCATAAACCTGCAAGGCAAATTTAGGCTTGGGTCTTAGGTACCCAACTCTTGTTGGGTCCTACAAGGTTAGTGACAATATCCTTAGGGACCCAAATGCAAGTTTTATCTCCCTTGCATTTTGCCCCTAATTTTCTAGCAACCACTTTCTTGTCCTTTCTACAAATAGCAAAGGAAGCATTGCAAGCATGATAAATTGTAGAAGGTTCATTAATTTTCCTAGGAACATTAGCAACATTTCTCCTAGGCATATGATGAATGACATTTCTCCTAGTCATATCTCTACCATGCACATAGGAAGAACTTGAAGCAAACATGGCATTTGAATCATACGCATTATAACTCCTATCATAATGAACATTTCTAGAAAATCTCTTATCACCATAAATGAAAGCATGATTCTTGTGACTACTATTAGTCATAGGAGCCTTCCCTTTCTCCTTGGCGGGAATGGGAGCCTTATGACTAGTTAAGTTCTTGGCTTCCCTCTTGAAGCCAAGCCCATCCTTAATTGAGGGATGTCTACCAATAGTGTAGGCATCCCTTGCAAATTTTAGTTTGTCAAATTCATCCTTGCTAGTCTTAAGTTGGGCATTAAGACTAGCCACCTCATTAATTAACTTTGCAATAGAAACTAGGTGTTCACTACAAGCATCAACATTAAAATCTTTACACCTATTGCAAATCACAACATGTTCTACACAAGAGTTAGATCTATTTGCTACTTCTAGTTTAGCACTTAAATCATCATTAACACTTTTTAAACTAGAAATTGTCTCATGGCAAGTAGATAGTTCACAAGAAAGCATTTCATTCAGTTTAACTTCTAAAGCAAGCGATTTTTGTGCCTCTATAAATTTATCATGTTCTTCTTACAAAAGATCCTCTTGCTTTTCTAACAATCTATTCTTATCATTCAAAGCATCAATCAATTCATTAATATTATAAATTTTAGTTCTATCTAAGCCCTTGAACAAACTAGAGTAATCTATTTCATCATCATCACTAGACTCATCATCACTTGAAGAATCATAGGTAGTATTGTTTTGAGTACATACCTTCTTCTCCTTCGCCATGAGGCATGTGTGACGCTCGTTGGGGAAGAGGGATGATTTGTTGAAGGCTGATGCAGCGAGTCCTTCGTTGTCGGAGTCGGACGACGAGCAATCCGAGTCCCACTCCTTGCCAAGGTGTGCCTCGCCTTTAGCCTTCTTGTAAGCCTTCTTCTTTTCCCTCTTCTTATCTTGTTCCTGGTCACTATCATTATCGGGACAATTAGCGATAAAATGACCAACCTTACCGCACTTGAAGCAGGAGCGCTTTCCCTTCGTCTTGTTCTTTTTGGGATGCTCCTTGCGACCCTTTAGCGCCATCTTGAAGCGCTTGATGATGAGGGCCATCTCTTCCTCATTGAGCTCGGCCGCCTCAACTTGCGCCACCTTGCTAGTTAGCGCCTCCTTGCTCCTTGTTGCTTTGAGAGCCACGGTTTGAGGCTCATGGATTGGGCCATTCAATGCATCGTCGACGTATCTTGCCTCCTTGATCATCATCCGCCCGCTTACAAACTTCCCAAGCACTTCTTCGGGCGACATCTTGGTGTACCTGGGATTCTCACGAATATTGTTTACAAGATGTGGATCAAGGACAGTAAAAGACCTTAGCATTAGGCGCACGACGTCGTGGTCCGTCCATCGTGTGCTTCCATAGCTCCTTATTTTGTTGATGAGGGTCTTGAGCCGGTTGTACGTTTGGGTTGGCTCCTCTCCCCTGATCTTTACGAATCTCCCAAGTTCGCCCTCCACCAACTCCATCTTGGTGAGCATGGTGATGTCATTTCCCTCATGTGATATCTTGAGGGTGTCCCAGATCTGCTTGGCATTGTCCAAGCCGCTCACCTTATTGTATTCTTCCCTGCACAAAGATGCTAAAAGGACAGTAGTAGCTTGTGCATTTTTATGGATTTGTTCATTGATGAACAAAGGACTATCCGTGCTATCAAATTGCATTCCATTTTCTACTATCTCCCATATACTTGGATGGAGAGAGAATAAGTGACTACGCATTTTGTGACTCCAAAATCCGTAGTCCTCTCCATCAAAGTGTGGAGGTTTGCCAAGAGGAATGGAAAGCAAATGTGCATTTGAACTATGCGGAATACGAGAATAATCAAAGGAGAAGTTTGAATTAACCGTCTTCTTTTTCTCGTAGTCGTTGTCGTCCTTTTGGGAAGAGGAGGATTCGTCGCTGTCGTAGTAGACTATCTCCTTGATGCGCCTTGTTTTCTTCTTCTTCCCGTCTTTTCTTTTGTGGCCCGAGCCCGAGTCAGTAGGCTTGTCATCTTTCAGCTCGTTGACGAAGGACTCCTTTTCCTTATCATTGACCACCATCCCCTTGCCCTTAGGATCCATCTCTTCGGGCGATTAGTCCCTTCGTGAAGAGAACGGCTCTGATACCAATTGAGAGCACCTAGAGGGGGGTGAATAGGTGATCCTGTAAAAACTTGATTAAGGGTTAGCACAATAAAGCCAAGTGGCTAGAGAAAAGTTCTTGCACGACACGATAACCACGATAAGATCAACACAGAGATGGCACAGTGGTTTATCCCGTGGTTTGGCCAAGTCCAACACTTGCCTACTCCATGTTGTGGCGTCCCAACGGACGAGGGTTGCACTCAACCCCTTTCAAGCGGTCCAAAGACCCACTTGAATACCACGGTGTTTTGCTTGCACTTTACTATATCCCGCTTGTGAGGAATCTCCACAACTTGGAGCCTCTCGCCCTTACAAAGATGTTCACAAAGAAGCACGGAAGTAAGGATGAGATGAGCAACGCACACAAGACACAAAATCAGAGCAACAACATGCACACAAGTCACAACACGAGCTCTCAACACAACTCAAAGAGTTCTCTACTCAAATGGAGCTCTAGTTGCTATCACAAAGAATCGAATGCGTGGAATTGAGGTCTTGGTGCTTAGGAATGCTTAGAGAATGCTTGGTGTACTCCTCCATGCGCCTAGGGGCTCCTTTTATAGCCCCAAGGCAGCTAGGAGCCGTTGAGAGCATTCCAGGAAGGCAATTCTTGCCATCTGTCGCCTGGCGCACCGGACAGTCCGGTGCACCACCAGACACTGCCGGTGCGGATTTCTTTCCTTCTGTGGCGCAGCTGACCGTTGAAGATCCAGAGCCGTTGGTGCACCAGACACTGTCCGGTGCACACCGGACAGTCCGGTGCCCCTTTCTGACCGTTGGCTCGGCCATGCGTCGCTCGCGGATTACGCGGCCGACCGTTGGCTCGGCTGACCGTTGGCTCACCGGACAGTCCGGTGCACCACCGGACAGTCTGGTGATTTATAGCCGTACGCCGTTAATCGCTTCCCGAGAGCGACGACTTCGCCTATGAATGGCTCACCGGACAGTCCGGTGCACCACCAGACAGTTCGGTGATTTATAGTCGTACACCGTTGATCGCTTCCCGAGAGCAGCCAGTTGACAGTCGCCAGCCTAGCGCACCGGACACTGTCCGATGCACCACCGGACACTGTCCGGTGCACCCAGACTGCGCAGAGTCTTGGCTGATTAGCCAAGTCTTTTCCAAATTGGTATTTTCCTGTTTCTAGCACTTAGACACAATACATTAGTCTCCAAAACAATGTACTAAGTCTTAGAAACATACCTTACTCTTGATTTGCACTTTATCCATCAATTGGCATAGATTTATACTTAAGCACTTGTGTTGGCACTCAATCACCAAAATACTTAGAAATGGCCCAAGGACACATTTCCCTTTCAGCGGTGGCGACCACCCCAGGGTGTGCGCCATTGCAAGGAGGTCCTCGCCCCCATCCTCCTACGGGGGGTGACAACGAGGCCATTAAAGCTAAAGAGTTGGGGACTCGGCGGCGGGAGGCTTTGATGGTCCCGCTAGCGGAGGCAACCACCTCTGCAGCGGGTAGCCTCGCCAGCGGTGGCGACCACCTCAGCACCGACGACAGCGACCACCTCTGTACCAGTCGGTGGCGGCTGTCTCAGCACGCACGAAGGGGTCCTCGCTCCCGCCCTCTCAGGGGAGTGAAGACAAGACCATCCAAGAATGCAGCTGCCACTCCCGCGGCGTACGGCGTCTTGTACGACCCCCAGTGCGGCCGACGGGCTGAAGAAGCCGTGTACATGGCGGACCCGTGCACGGCGCGACCGTCGCCCATGCGGTGGACGGATAGCCACGCCCTGGCTAGAGCGGTGTTGGGGGCTTGTTCTCAAATGCTAAGAGTTAAGAACAAGGCAACACAGAAAATGTTAAGTGTTAAAGTCCTTCGTCCTCCACAACGTTATATTCCTTCAGGATATAAAGAATTTCGGACGAAGGTTACAAAGGACGTACCTTCGTGAGCATAATAACGAGGAACGAAGTATTCATATAAATCATGAGGTATAAAATAAACATTTAAATGTTATCATAGAATCATTTCCATTTTTATTATCATGAACGAATATAAATGACTTCAAATTATAAATGTACCTTCGGTCCTGAAGAAGGCGAAAATACAAGTGTGATGCGAAGGCAAATGACAGGTTCGCGTGAACAGTACAGGGGTACTGTTCATCTATTTATAGACACAGGACGCAGCCTGTGACGAATTACAATTATGCCCCTTACAAAAGTTTACAACATTGACTCAGACCTCTATGGATAAAAAGGTCATTCTATCGCTATGTCGGTTTGTAATGCCGAAGCTCCATGAAAAGGGACCTTCGGCCATCTCCTGAGGACAACTTCAGCCGAAGCTGCTTCTTCGTGTAAGACCTTCGGCGCACCGAAGCATGGCCCCAACAGTAGCCCCTTTCGCGGTGCTAGATCGTTTTTCGTAACGAGCTTGATCCGTGAAAAATGCCTCTTAAGCTTCGGGAAGCCGAAGGTCCAAAAAACACCTTCCCTGAGCTCGTTGCCGAGAAACGATTCAATTCCCGAGTTCGTGTCGGTCCCACCTTGCAGAGTTACTGTTTGATCTTTGCGGTCCACTGCGCAGCGAGTACAAGTGACTGCCCGCCTGGTGTAAAAATCCTGCCGCTTTGCCTTCTTACCTGCAGCACTATATAAACAGACGAGTAGGTGTGAAGTTACCACAGCATTCATTGCTATTTGCACTGTTTTGCTGCCAAAATTTTTAACTATAGCCGAAGCTTGATTCTCAGAATCGAACGAAGGTCCATCTCGAAGTCTGCTTCGTCAAAAAGAAAAGCTTCGGGAGAAAAGGAAAAAGAAAAAAGTATCTAACTTTCCCGAACTCAGAATCAAATGGCCAGAGTGCGATCTACTGCCAGAGTTGAACGTGAAGGAGACGAAGCCGAAGGTTCGAATACTGTGCCCATCTCCGAAGCAATGCAGCGTTCCGGACTGGTGATTGCGGAAGAAATGCCCGCTGCTGAAGCAGGCCCGACAGCTGCCGAAGGAGAAGAGAACATTGAAGAAACTGACTCCGAAGATGACTACCGCATTGCCATGCCCAGCAAGCCCAGCCACCTAGACTTCGGAAAGTCGACTGTTTCAAAGGCTGATCTCGCCAAGATGGTGAAGGCAGGTTATTTCAGTGAAAATCAGAAGAAGCTACTTCGCTTCGGGGGAGAAGAAACTACCCCGAAGCCAGAGAAGGACGAGATTGTCATTTTCAAGAGCTTTTTAAAGGCTGGGCTGAGATTCCCTCTTCATGGAATTATTGCAGATGTACTGAAAAAGTTTGGTATTTACTTTCATCAATTGACTCCTAACGCTATCGTTAGGCTTAATGTTTATATCTGGGCCCTCCGAAGCCAAGCAGTGGAGCCATTTGCCGACAGTTTCTGTCGAGTTCATGAGTTACATTACCAAACAAAGGCCAGAAAAGATGGGCTACATGATAACTTCGGTTGCTACAATTTTGCCTACCGGAAGACAACAAAGTGTCCTGTTATCAGCTACCGAAGCAAATGGCCAGCAGGCTGGAAATCTGAGTGGTTTTATGTGAAAGTTGACGAAGACGAAGAAAAATTGGTACAAAGCCCTCTTGATTTAATCTTCGAAGAAACAAGGCCGCGATGCCACATGAAATTGGAGGGTCCCACCTGGGCTGCACTGGGTGAGTTTGAAATTATTTCAGAGCATATCGGTACCAGGGATCTGGTTCAAGAATTCTTGGCGTTCAGAGTCTTCCCTACTCTGAAAGAATGGGAAATGCCAAAGCTAGAGGGGGAGAAGAAGAAGGGGGAACTTGTCCGGCTTCCTTATCACTTCAAATTCAAGAAATACTTTAAGAAGCCATGCCAAGAGTGGCTGGACACAGTTGAGGTGATGTGTAATGAAATTCTTGGGAATTATTCCAAAAAAGAAGATCAACTGATGACAGCAGCCTTCGGCACCCGTCCGAAGCGAAGACTGAACCGAGTGCTTGATGCCCTGGGCTTCGAGTACCCTAACTATGAACGGCTGAACAAGGGTGCTGAGGGCCAAAAAAGAAAAAGAGTGGCCGAAACTTTGAACAAGGATGAAGAAAAACCAGGAAAAGAGAAGAAAATTCCCAAGAAGAGAAAAATATCAACTCCAAAGCGAAAACTATCCGATGAAGAGGGGTCCCCCGCACCACCTTCTACCAGCGACGTGGAGGAAATTTTAAAGGTAATGACTGAACCCGTGCCCACGAAGCTAAGTCCATTAGGGCCTCAACTGACGAAGCTTTTTCGAAAGGTGGAAGAGCCGGAACAAACGAAGATAACCAAACCAAAGCGGCAAAGAATTATTGCAGTGACCGAAGTTATCGACAAGACGCCGCCGAGGGCGTCAATTCAGAAAACACCAGCTGTTAAGGGCACAACAAATGTTGAAGTCGCACCTTCGGAGGTCGCGGCTACCGAAGCCGCTACAGCCGAAGATGTGAACTTAGAAACTACCATTGAGGACATCAACAAAATTTTGCAAGACATGGCTGCAGAAGAAGCTGCCACCGCTGCTGAAGAAACCATGGCCACAGTGCCTGGGAAGGGGAAAGAAATAGCCGAAGACACTTCGGACGACGAAGCCTACACATTTCAAAATTTAATTGGACAAAAACTGTCGAAGGCCGAAATAGAAGAGCTTAAGGAATATGCCAAATCTTGCGGATACAAGCCAGGAGCTCTTCTATTTGGAGGCATTGATGATGAAAAATTGGGCTGCATTCGTGATCAGGCTGGGGCTAAGGTCATCGGTACTCTATCAAAGAGTATCGGTTTTCCGAAGCTAGAAACAGATATCAGCCGCTACCGACGACAACATATCGTCGGCAGCTTATTTTATTCCAATTTCAAGGTAAACAACCTTTTCACTGGCTTTTATTGCTTTTAATAATGAAAATGTTACTAACGAAAGTTGTTTCTGTGCAGAGCATGCTACTGAGCAAAGCTCTGAAGATGCAACAAGATCTAGAGGATAAGAAACACGAAGCTATAATTGAAAATCTAGAGAGCAAGATAAAAGAGCAGTCAGCCATTATTGAAAAGAAAGACTTTGAACTCCAGTCAACTGAAGGCTTGCTGGCAGAGACTGAAGCTAAAGTATCAGAATTGAATTCGAAGCTTATCTGCCAATCAAAACAATTTGAACAGGAGAAGCTAGAGCTTAATTCGAAACTTGAAGCCGAAGTCCAGACCAACTCAGACTTGAAGAAATCATTAACAAGCCTTCAAGACAAGTGCTTGAAATTTAGCAATAACTGTATTGAACAATTAAAAAAGATCTTTTACTCAGTTGGAGCCAGCAGCGGGAAGTTTAACCCTTCAGCTGAAAATTTACCAAAAGCCTTCGATCATATTGAAGCTGAAATTGAAGAACTTGACGAAGTTATAGCCGGGCACGGTGACTTCTGTGCCTGGGTAGCTTCTCGAGGCACCGCTGCAGCGTTCCTGAAAACCGGCTGTGAGCATGGAAAAGTCGTCAACAGGCCGAACTTCACTCTCTCTCCATCCATTTTAGATGATATTCCTGACCTTGCCCGAAGCATCTCAAATAGATTTATAAAAATGATATGGACAAAAGGCGGGCGAGAGAAAGCTGGAGACGAAGCTCGAAGTCATCTTGAACTAGTAAGAAATCATACTTTGTACTTACCTTCTCCTTCACACTTGATTTTTACTCACGATACCTTGATTCATGTAGGATGACGAAGCTGAAGATGATACTTAAAGAATACGCCGCCGAAGCGGAAACCTGACGAAGATTAGTAGGAGTAGACTAGAAAAAACTCAGGAGAATTTGTAACGACTTTTTGTAAATACAATTAAACTGTTCTCAAGGAACTTTGTACATACCTTGCAATATATTCTTACCCTTCTATTGAGGCGCTTTGATGTGGACGAAATTAATATTTTGAGCCGAAGGCGAAAAAACACCTTCCCTTCTTTTCGTACACAACGAAGCATAAAAGACCAGTTCTTTTTGCCGAGGCTTTTCTTTTTTGTACACAACGAAGCATAAAAGACCACTTCTTCTTTTTGCCGAAGCTTTTCTTTTTTTTGTACACAACGAAGCATAAAAGACCACTTCTTCTTTTTGCCGAAGCAACCACTTAGGAACACAAATGCTATGAATGAATGCTTATGAATGCAAATGCTATGATGTAATGTAATGTGCGAATGAATGTCCAAAGCATATGTCCGAAGCCACACTCTCAGCCATTATTTCCTTAGAAACAACCACACATCAGCTCTGCATTCCCTTAGGAACGACTTTGGAGCTTCTTCGCCTTTTACTTAGACGGTATAAGCTCTGCATTCCCTTAGGAACGTCTTTGGAGCTTCTTCGCCTTTTACTTTCGGCGGAATCAGCGTTGACTTTTCGCTGTGAGCTCTGCATCCCCTTAGGGACGTCTTTGGAGCTTCTTCACCTTTTCAGTTTCGGCACTCGATGGTGCGTTCTCAGTTTTTACATTTACATTTTTGGGGGATTTTGCTCTTATAAAACTAAAAAGGAAATTACACATGATGGCCCCATTAAAAACCTTTCTCCCCCTTTAGAAAGGAAAAGGGTGCCATGAAAAAAGAAAAGAAAAACATAAAAAGTTACATCAAGTTATACATAATATCGCCGAAGCTCATCCGCATTCCAAGATCTTGGAATTTCGTTGCCATCCATGTCCTTCAATCTGTACGAACCAGGCCTTGACGAAGATACTACTAAGAAAGGTCCTTCCCATTTCAACTGTAGCTTGCCCACTGTGTCTGGGTTGGCTACTCTCTGAAGCACCAAGTGACCCGGCTCAATATTTTTTAACCGGACCTTTCTATCTCGCCACTTGACTGTTTCAGCTTGATATTTATTGATATTCTCCATGGCCTGAAGCCTGATCCCCTCTAAAGCATCTTTTTCCACAAGGCAAGCATCTTCGGGACCTGATTCTGCCGAAGCTACTACTCTTATTGACCCAGCTTTAGCTTCTTCCGGAGTTATTGCTTCGTCACCGAATAATAATTTGAATGGGGTAAAGCCTGTAGACCTTGATGTTGTTGTATTGTGGCTCCACACCACTTTGATTAACTGATCTGGCCACTTTCCCCTGGGTTGATTGAAGATTAACTTCATTATTCCTGTCATTATAATGCCGTTGGCCCTTTCAACGAGCCCATTTGACTCCGGATGCCTGACTGATGCAAAATGGATCTTCGTTCCAATTTGATCACAGAAATTTCTGAAAGCTTCGGAGTCGAACTGCGTTCCATTATCTACAGTGATTGCCTTCGGTACCCCGAAGCGACAGACAATATTCTGCCAGAAAAACTTTTGGACAGTAGCCGAAGTTATTGTGGCTAATGGCTTCGCCTCAATCCATTTAGAAAAATACTCCACAGCTACTATAACATATTTTAGATTCCCTTGGGCCGGTGGTAATGGACCCAACAAGTCAAGGCCCCACCTTTGCAATGGCCAGATGGGTTGTATCAGCTGTGTCAAAGACGAAGGTTGCTTTTGATCTCTTGCACATTTCTGACAACCTTCGCACTTTTGAACTAACTCCGCTGCATCCGAAGCTGCCTTCGGCCAATAAAACCCTTGGCGGAAGACTTTTCCAAGCAACGGCCTAGATCCAATATGGGACCCACACAGGCCTACATGTATTTCTTTCATCAACTCTATACCTTCGGTTCTAGATAAGCACTTGAGCAGCGGAGCGCAAACTCCATGCTTGTATAACTCCCCTTCTATCATGACATACGGACGAGCTCTTGCCTCTATCCTTTTATTATAAGCTTCGTCATCTGATAGGAAGTTACCCTGAAGGTAAGAGATGATTTCAGTTCTCCAATCTTCGCTGTAAACAGGAGATATGTTGAGGACTGCTCTTTCAAGAAGCTCCACTGAAGGTGCCTTTATTGTTTCGAAGAACACATCCGAAGATAACGGCAGCCCCTGTGCTGCAGACTTGGCTAACAAATCAGCATGCTCATTTTGTCCTCGAGGGATATTCTTGACAGAAAACCCTTCGAAGGAGGCTTCGATCCTTCGGACCGTGTCTAGATATTTTTCAAGCTTCGGATCTTTAGCCTTGCAACTTTTGTCAACATGACCCGAAACAACCTGGGAATCAGTTTTAAGAATCGCCCTTCTGATTCCCATTGCCTTTAATTTCCGAAGGCCCAGAAGCAAGGCTTCGTACTCAGTAATATTGTTTGTACAGCTGAAATCAAGTCTTGCTGCATAACAAGTTTTGACCTTGGATGGTGAGACCAACACAGCGGCTGCACCTGCTCCGAAGGTTCCCCAAGAGCCATCACAAAAGACTGTCCACACTTCGGCATCTTTATTTGCTTCTTCATCCTGAGCCCCTGGCGTCCAGTCGGCAATGAAATCTGCCAATGCTTGAGACTGGATCGAGGATCTATGCACATAATCAATGTAAAATTCATTGAGCTCTGCAGCCCATTTTCCAATCCGTCCAGTAGCTTCTCTATTTCTCATTATATCCTTCAACGGCTGCGAAGAAGGAACAATGATATTGTATGCCTGAAAATAATGCCGAAGCTTCCTGGATGCCATTAAAACGGCATACAATACCTTCTCCAGCTCTGTATAATTTTTCTTTGATACACTAAGGACTTCAGATACAAAATATACTGGAACCTGCTTCTTGACTTGTCCATCAAGCTTCTCCTGGACAAGTGCTGCACTTACTGCCGAGTGCGAAGCTGCTACATATAACAACAAAGGAGCCCCTGGCGTTGGTGGAGTTAATGTTGTTAGATCTATCAAGTATTGCTTCAGCTCTTCGAAGGCTTTTTGTTGACTTGGGCCCCATTGAAAGACTTCAGCTGACTTCAGCACCTCGAAGAAGGGTAAATTTCTTTCTGCTGATCTGGATATGAATCTGTTGAGAGATGCCAGCCTTCCTGTCAATCTTTGGGCCCCCTTTCTTGTGGTTGGTGGCTCCATTCGAAGTATAGATTCGATTTTATTTGGATTAGCTTCGATTCCCTTTGTTGAAACCAAGCATCCAAGAAATTTCCCCTTCTTTACCCCGAAGACACATTTTTCTGGATTCAGCTTCAAACCAGCTTGCCTGAAACTGGCGAAGGTCTCCTGCAAATCAGCAATATGATTTTCCTGCTTCGTGCTTTTTACAATAATGTCATCGACATAAGTCAACACATTTCTGCCAATCTGAGACTGGAGGACCTTCGCAGTCATTCTGCTGAAACTTCCTCCAGCATTTTTGAGCCCCTCAGGCATCCGAAGATAGCAATATGTGCCACTTGAAGTTATGAAGCTAGTCTTCGGCTCATCTTCCTTCTTCATCCAGATTTGATGATAGCCTGAGTAGCAGTCCAGGAGACTCATGAGTTCTGAAGAAGCTGCTGCATCGACTAAAGAGTCTATCCTTGGCAGCGGGAATTCGTCCTTCGGACAAGCCTTGTTGAGATCTGTGAAATCGATACACATTCTCCACTTGCCATTGGCCTTCTTCACCATAACAGTGTTAGCTAGCCACTCTGGATACTTTACTTCTCTGATAACTCCTGCACTGAGGAGTCTTTTTACTTCATTGCGAGCCCCTTCGGCCTTGTCATCCGACATCTTCCGAAGCCTCTGCTTTCGGGGTCTGAAGGATGGGTCAACATTAAGCGAATGTTCAATAACATCGCGATTTACTCCACAGAGATCATTAGCTGACCATGCAAAAACATCTTTGTTGTTGAATAAAAACCTTATCAAGGTTTTCTCCTGGTCTTCAGATAATTGCGAGCCCAACAGCACCATCTGCTCTGCTATGTCCTCACACAATAACATGGGCTTCGGCTGATCCGCTGAAGCTGCCTTCTCCCTCCTGAATTTGTACTGTTCACAAGCTTCAGCTCCATCTATGTTATGGATTGCTTTGGAGTCAGTCCAGCTTCCTTCGGCCCTTCTAGCAGCTTCCTGGCTTCCATGAATAGCAATAGGCCCTTGGTCCGAAGGTATCTTCATGCAGAGATAAGCTGGGTGAAGAATTGCTTCGAAGGCATTAAGAGTACCACGGCCGATGATAGCATTGTAAGGATACTCCATGTCAACAATATCAAACACAATTTGCTCAGTCCTTGTGTTGTTAACAAATCCGAAGGTTACCGGCATGGTAATCTTCCCAAGTGCTACAATCTGCCGCCCTCCGAAGCCACAAAGAGGGTGCGTAGCATCATGAATCTTGTCTTCGGGCCCTTGCATTTGTCTGAAGGCTTTAGCAAATATAATATCAGCTGCACTGCCTGTATCAACTAAGACATTGTGGACCAGAAATCCTTTGATCACGCAAGAGATAACCATGGCATCATTGTGAGGATAATCCTTAAGCTGAAGGTCTTCCTGAGAGAAAGTAATTGGAATGTGGGACCATTTTGACTTGATGAAGGGTCCCTGCACTCCAACATGCTGCACCCTTCTCTGAGCCTCCTTCTTCTGCTTCTTGTTAGCCGGCTCTGAGCAAGAACCGCCTGTTATCGGGAGCACCAGCTTCGAAGCCGAAGCAGCTCCAGCTTGATTGTTGAACGAAGCCATCAGCTCAGAAAAGTGGAAGTGAGTTCACCGGAGGTGGGCGCCAATGTTGGGGGCTTGTTCTCAAATGCTAAGAGTTAAGAACAAGGCAACACAGAAAATGTTAAGTGTTAAAGTCCTTCGTCCTCCACAACGTTATATCCCTTCAGGATATAAAGAATTTCGGACGAAGGTTACAAAGGACGTACCTTCGTGAGCATAATAACGAGGAATGAAGTATTCATATAAATCATGAGGTATAAAATAAACATTTAAATGTTATCATAGAATCATTTCCATTTTTATTATCATGAACGAATATAAATGACTTCAAATTATAAATGTACCTTCGGTCCTGAAGAAGGCGAAAATACAAGTGTGATGCGAAGGCAAATGACAGGTTCGCGTGAACAGTACAGGGGTACTGTTCATCTATTTATAGACACAGGACGCAGCCTGTGACGAATTACAATTATGCCCCTTACAAAAGTTTACAACATTGACTCAGACCTCTATGGATAAAAAGGTCATTCTATCACTATGTCGGTTTGTAATGCCGAAGCTCCATGAAAAGGGACCTTCGGCCATCTCCTGAGGACAACTTCAGCCGAAGCTGCTTCTTCGTGTAAGACCTTCAGCGCACCGAAGCATGGCCCCAACAAGCGGCAGGAGGCAGCGTCGGAGGCGGCGCCGAAGCCATCCAGCCCAAAGGGCCAGACACGCTGCAGCTGACGGCCTGCAGCCAGCTGGCCCCGCGTAGCCGAGGTTCGCCTCCTCCGCAAGGCTGGTGAACACACTTCTCCCCCGAATGCTGGAGGAAGAAGCGGGTCACCAGCCCATGCGGAGGGCAGGGCCCGACTTGGCTTGCCCTTCACCCTAGCGAGGATGATGAACATCCTTGAAGCTGAGGGTGGGGGGGAAGCCGCAGCCCGGCTTGCTTCTCCCCACCACGAGGCTGGTGGTCATCCTTCTAGATGGCCACTGGCGGGGGACTGCAGCCGGGCTGCATGATGAAAATCCTTGAAGCCGAACAATGGCGGAAGATCATCGACCCCCGCGGGGTTGCGCTCCTCTAACAGCAGCAAGAGGAAGACAAGATCGACAACCCCTCTGCGAGCGCAAGCTCTTCGATGATGGGACCACCGGAGGGGATGGCTCTGACGCGTTTCCCTCCAACGAACATCGGCGCGCCCCATCCAGAGGCCCAGAAGGCAGGAGGGCGCGAAGGATGCAAGAGGTGCAAGGCATGACTTCTACCCGAGGGGACGATCCCTTTTTAAAGGGAGGTTTCCTCCTCTTGCACCCTAGAGCGCCACGGGCAAAGTCTCCCCCGGTGTGCACCAAGGATTGCGCCCTGTGACACGGGGGCCAGGCCACACGCGTCATATAGGCCGGCCCGAAGAACGAAGAAGGCAAACCACCACACAGGGGGCGTGCAACCGCCCCGTGGTTATGCGCCCCTTCACTTTTGGAGCAACCAGCGGTCGGGAAGACGAACCGCCACACAAGGAGCGTGCAACCGCCCCGCGGTTAGGCGCCTCTCCATTTTTGCCAAAACCGGTGGTCAAGAAGGCGAACCGCCATGCAGGAAGCGAACAACCGCCCCACGGTTGTACGCTCCCTCAGCTTCGCTGCAATCAACGGTCCAACATGTGGACCCAGGCCCACATGTCATGCAACCGGTGCACCGGTTACGGGGTGCGGAAAAATCGCACTGCCGCTTGCGCCAATACCGTGTCCCCTCAGGGCCGTCGCGGAAGACTAGAAAGATAAGTTTTCAGAACCGATGCAGCAACTCAAGGTAGCCCGCGCAAGGCCCAACAGTGACATTAAGAGCAAAGGTCACGGGCCAGTCAGCCGTGGGAACAGGTGTAACAGTCGGCATAGCCATAGGCGGGCCAGCAGTAATTGCTCCAATAGGCACACAGGAGCAGCAGGCAGATTGCTAATCAGACTCTGGCCCCACCTACAGGCTCGCATCCTCCCCTGAGGCGGGCCCAGGGGCCACTGTCAGTACCCTCAATCAGGGGTACCCTCTTCTACAGCATGAAGACGCCGCACCCGTGCAACACCTCAAGGCCACGTGGAGGATGGCGCCCAACCCCACCATATGGGCAGGTCCAAGGGTGCCGCGTGGCAAGGAAAGGTAGTACATCCCAGTACTCATCGTTGGGTCTGGACCCCCGTAGAAGGACACCAGACCCCTATACGTACAAGTCCAGGGCCCCCAAGAAGGCACACCGGATCCCTTAGGAGGGCCCCAGTCCCCCTCTGAGTAAGGTCCGAGCGTTAGCAAGGTCTCGGGACAGGAAGGACCCCGGCATAAGTAGGGGTCCGGTGCTGGCACGTGTCCAGGCCTTGTCCTGCGCTCCCGCTGCTGCCGCGTGGCTTGTGGCCCGTGACATAAGCCAATGGGCCGAAACTAGCGTAAAGCCCACCAAGCCGAGCAACCTCTACATTAATTGCGGAAAGGACGCGCCGCCTGCCACCACGCTAGCAGGCGATGTGACCTCCCAGCATTTAATGCGTCCTGTCCAATCCGATGGCAGGCGGCGTCAGGTCATCCAGCAGGCAGCGTGCCTGACCGGTCTGTTGGCAAACAGTGCGCCCATGCCGAGCAGAGTAGGGTATTATGCTCCGGTGGCCTGAACCACTCTAAACCCTCACGTGCTATTGTGTGTTCGTCCACCAGTCTCGTAACAAGCAAAACGCTTAGGCTCCCTCCTCTTCTTAGGATTTAGGGCGGGTGCAATCTGCCACCCGGCCGGAGAGATTTACCCTCCGACAGGTGCTAAAAAGGTTACATAAATTCTTGAATGGCATGAGAGCTGGTGCAAATCTGAGTTCAGAATGGAGAAGGAAATATTCAAAGCCACATCAAATTTTTCTTAGAAGAGATAATTTACTACGTGACACGCGAGGAGTTAGCATTGAGGATGTTCATGTATATGATCTCCCACAATGCTAGTAACCAAATGCTACAAAAGGCTTTTCAACACAGTGGAGAGCCTATCCATCGAAAAATATCTGAAGTTTTTGAGATAGTTCCCATACTAACTCAACGATTTGTGAAGCTTCCTAGCTCAGTTCAAACTCATGCTAGGATTGCAACAGATTCTAGGTTCATGCCCTTTTTTCAGGTGAGCTACAACTAGAAACACAATTATCCTATGCTAATTGCCACATGCCATCATCATATTTCTATATTCGTTCCTTTAATGCAGAATTGCCTTGGTGCCATTGACGGCACACATGTACCCATCACTATCGCAGAAGACAGGGCCCCTCCATATAGAAATAGAAAAGGAACTTTTTCACACAATGTTATGGTAGTCTGCGACTTCAACCTCAATTTCGCATTTGTCTCATGTGGATAGGAAGGGTTGGCATCAGACGCAGGTGTAATACCCAAAAGCGTAAAACTGAAGATAGAGATGAACTCAGTATTTTGTGACCTTTATGCACCATCACATGTGAACACCATATTTAAAAAACAAATAATTAATAAGATATATGTCCCTAAATTATGCATCATGCTGGTTTTTATTTTTTGTGTGCATCTTGTGACAATATAAACATCATATGAAAAGAAATATATTAAAGTTCCAAAGGGGAATTTAGAAATTAAAAGAAAATCTAGAACTTAGCAGTGGAGGAAGAAATATTATATAACACAAAACAAATTTATAAATAAATAAATTCATCACAGATTGGGTATGTTCAAATTGTATTTTTAATCTGAGGAACATTTATCACAGGATTTGAATTTGGAATTTAAATTTAAAATGAGAAAGGGAAAACAGAAAATAAAAAGGAGCTTACTTACTCTCCTCGGGCCGAATCTGCACAGGCGCGACTCAGATCGCACCGGCTAGCCCACGTTCTCCCGGCTCGGCCACTGCCCATTCTCACCTAGTTCACTTACTTGTGGGCCCCGCTAACAGTTGGACCATATATGGTGGCCAGCTCTCTAGCATGCGCTTTGGGTCAGCGTGAAGGACGTGTGGGCACAGACTTATCCTTTTCTCCCCCGCACCAGCTATAACTGACGCGCGACGAACCAGGAACTGAAGACCGCTTTGACCGCCATGGGCCACACTCCAAACGGCAGCCGGGATCGTCGGCATGATCGCCCTGCTCGCCCCATAAAGTTGTGGGCCTAGCGTTTTGCTGTCTCAGTCGACCAGGGAGGAAAACGACGAGTGTGCGCCGTCTGGTTCACATCCATAGAGAGGTGAGATCGGGTGTGTTCGCCGCCGCCGCTGTGGTTTCCAACCGCAGTTTCGTCTGGTGACCGGATTCAAACCGCGGGGTTGTGCGCGGTCCTGGGAGGGCGTTCTCTGAACAACAATCGCGCGCGGTCAGCGGTTCCTTGCTGGAAGTTGACGGTCTACGCAGGACGTCTTCATCGGTGAGCCGCTCTTCTTCTGCGATATCCATGTTTGCATCGGGTGTTTGGGCGGGCGCTGGTGACATGGTCGGTCGGTCCTGGGAGCCCAGCGAGCTACGGAGTACCCCTGTCAGGTCAGTAGCGAGCACCGGTAATGGTGGGAAATGGTGTTTAGCACGGTCGTCTGAGTCTGGACGCAGAGAGGTAGAAGAAGGGCCGTTGTCCATTGGATCCGTAATGGACGACTGTGATTAGATCGACTCATACTGTTTCGATGAGAGTAAATCTGAGCGTCGATCGAAGATATGAGGGGTGCAGATAACTCACGCCATAATTACTTCTGGACCGTCAGATTCACATCGAACGGTTCGGGTCATATACCAGTCCACGTATTGCCTTGATTTAATCGTGGCCCTCGGAGTAAGATCTAACGGCCAGATCCATCCCGTACCCCTTCGGTCGTGCATTTGTCTAAAGAGACCCCGAAGGATTAGGAAATGAACCCGCAATCCACAAAAAAATGTACACTGAGTCTTGGGAACCTTGCCCAGTGGCCCCTGTTTTATCTGTAAATTGGCGCACAGTCCAGAGGGAAATAAAAATAGAGAAATAATTAGGGGAAATTGATTTTTAGTGCAAAAATAATTCTAGAAACTTGTATAATTCATATTTAATGTATTTGAGCTCCAAATTGAGTCATTATAATTCCTATAATTTTGTATTAATATTGTCTATAACTATGTAATACTGTTTTGACATGAAAACAATAATAAAATTGATCTCCCAACTAATCTCATATCAAATACATAAAATCTTCAGAAAATCATAACTCCTTCGTTTTAATTCCGAATTGACTCGTTCCAGTTGCGTTAGTCTCGTATAAATATTTACTATGCAATAATAGCATTTATTGTACCATGTTTCATTCTTTATAACTAGATTTTTATTTAACTTATGATTGGTTAGTCTTGTTAAACTGCTTATCATTATAATATACTAGAATATGATCTCTAGTCAATTTATAACTTAGATCAAAGTGAGGTAATTATTTATAGAATAACCTCTCATATGATTTATATTAGCCAATTTATAATATAGTTTAATATTTCAATCACATAAATCCTCTATAAAATTATAATTCCTTAATCGTAACTCCGATCTTAGTGGTTCTCGTTCCCACGATCTCGTAGCTTCGCGTAGATCATTATTATTCAGTCTGTACTTATGTTTGGTGTGATGTTAATTTTGTCTATGCTATGTCTACTTGTATTGCTACGACTAGCAGTGCGGTCACGAGGATCCGAAGAATCACCCTGGTCACTGGAATCTCAAGTGCCAGGCAAGTTGTGCCCTTGACCACTTTTATACCCAATAATATTCTTTAATGTCATTTATTCATGCGTAGCTTAATTTTGATGGGACCCAATAGGTCACCCTAGATTGTTTATTCCTTTTTACCTTGTTATCCCTGAATCACTTGGGTAGTTTTTGCTATTGCTTTACATGGTTTTGGAATAATCTTTCATTATATCCATGTTCCAATTCTTTTGTTATTCTATTTATGTTTATGCCAAGATCATTAATGTTAATTGGAACATGGAGCTTAAATTGAGAAACACGTGCCACCACAAGGGAGGAATGGGACCCCTTGGCTAACTAATTAGGAAAGCTATTGGAAGACTACCTTACCCGAAAGGGGCAAGGGCAGTAGGGGAGTTGCATGCAAGGAGGTTCTCGGGTTGATTTTGCTACGATGGCGGTCAGACGGGGGATTCTTGCAAGTGCTCTTCCCATAAACTGTAGCGGGTTCTAAGAAGCTAGTGGAACTTTGTAAAGGCCTCGTAGTGGATCCCTAGCCATTCACCTCGGTAGTGTATAAGGGTCTAGCTAGCCCTAGCGACATGGGAAACACGACTTGTGGGTAAAGGGTACAACCTCTGCAGAGTATAAAACTGGTATACTAGCTGAGCTCACGGTCAAGAGCAGCTCAGGACTCTCTGATGATTAATTTATGGAACTTAAATTCAATTTGTCATTTGCATTTGCATGTGTTTATTATTAATTTTGTTCTATTTTTATTATTATGGTTGGTATTTACTTACATCTAGTAATTGCTAATAAAACTTTGACCAACTTTAAAAAGCAATGCTCAGCTTTAACCATTCTCTTTGGTAAGCCTTACACTTCACATGAACTCCCACCATTGGTGAGTTCATGCCACATTATTCCCCACAACTTGTCGAGCGATGAACATGTGTGAGCTCACCCTTGCTGTCTCACCCCCCCATAGGTCAAGAACAGGTACCACTTGATGAGGCGCATGGTGGATGTTGCGCTGTGTTCGTGAGAGGTCTAGGTCGTCGTCTCCCAGTCGACTTTCTGGCGCCAAGGATGGATTTTAGATCCTGTTATATTTATCTTTTATTTTGTAAGTCTTCCACTATGTAATAAATACTCTGATTATATTGTGACATTATCTCTATACACTCTGTTATTATATATGTTGTCTTCTTTGGCGCATGTATGAGATGCACCCGGCTTTGTCCCTTAAAGTTCGGGTGTGACAGAAGTGGTATCAAAGGAAAAGTTGACTGTAGGACGAAACCTAGATAGAAATGGACAACCCTTACTGAAAGGGAATTAGGCTTACACCTATTTCCTAAACTAATTTTGGTGGTTGAATTGCCCAACACAAATAATTGGACTAACTAGTTTGCCCAAGTTTACAAGTTCTACAGGTACCAAAGGTTCACCATAAGCCAATAAAAAGACCAAGAAAAAGGGTTCAAATAAAAGAGCAACGGGACAACCGAAGGCACCCTGGTCGGGCGCACCGGACTGTCCGGTGTGCCACCGGACAGTGTCCGGTGCACCAGGGAAGGTCGACTTCAAACTCTTCACCTTCGGGAATTCTCAGGGCCGGCGCGCTGTAATTCACCAGACTGTCCGGTGTACACCGGACAGTGTCCGGTGCTCCAAGAGGACGCGACTCTGAACTCGCTAGTCTCGGGAATTCGCATCGGCTGCTTCGCTATAATTCACCGGACTGTCCAGTGTAACTGCGGGGCAACGGCTACTTCCGGCGCCAACAGCTACCTGCAGCGCATTAAATGCGCGCCAGCGCGCGCAGAGGTCAGGCACGCCCATGCTGGCGCACCGGACACCCTACAGTTCATGTCCGGTGCGCCACCGGACGTCAAGACGGGCCCAGAAGTCAGAGCTCCAACGGTCGGAACCCTAATGGCCAGGTGACGTGGCTGTCGCACCGGATATGTCCGGTGTGCACCGGACTGTCCGGTGCACCATACGACAGACAACGTCCACCAAACGGCTAGTTTGGTGGTTGGGGCTATAAATACACCCAACCACCCCACATTCAAGTCATCCAAGTTTTCCACTTCTCAACCACTTACAAGAGCTAGGCATTCAATTCTAGACACACTTAAGTGATCAAATCCTCTCCAATTCCACACAAGGCTTTAGTGATTAGCGAGAGAGATTTGCCGTGTTCTTTTGAGCTCTTGCGCTTGGATTGCTTCTTTTCTTTCTCACTTGTTCTTGTGATCAAAACTCACTTGTAATCGAGGCAAGAGACACCAATTGTGTGGTGGTCCTTGCGGGGAAGTTTTGTTCCCAGTTTTGATTTGGGAAGAGAAGCTCACTCGGTCCGAGGGACCGTTTGAGAGAGGGTAAGGGTTGAAAGAGACCCGACCTTTGTGGCCTCCTCAACGGGGAGTAGGTTTGCAAGAACCGAACCTCGGTAAAACAAATCACCGTGTCTCACTCCGCATTTGCTCACGATTTGTTTTGAACCCTCTCTCTCGGACTCGTGCTTATTTCTAACGCTAACCCGTCTCGTAGTTGTGTTTATATTTGTAAATTTCAGTTTCGCCCTATTCACCCCCCTCTAGGTGACTTTCAATTGGTATCAGAGCCCGGTGCTTCATTAGAGCATAACCGCTCGAAGTGATGTCGGGAGATCACACCAAGAGGGAGATGGAGACCGGCGACAAGCCCACTACGAGTCACGGGAGCACTTCATCGGAAGAGTCCCGCACCAAGAGGAAGGAGAAGAAGAAGAGCTCCTCCAACAAAGGGAAGGGGAAGGAGAAGAAATCCTCTTCCCACAAGTCGCATCAGAGAGGTGACAAGCACAAGAGGATGAGGAAAGTGGTCTACTACGAGACCGACACTTCATCAACGTCGACCTCCGACTCCGACGCACCGTCCATTACTTCTAAGCGCCAAGAGCGCAAGAAGTATAGTAAGATCCCCCTACGCTACCCTCACACTTCAAAACGTACTCCCTTACTCTCCGTTCCATTAGGCAAACCACCAGTCTTTGACGGTGAGGATTATAATATGTGGAGTGACAAAATGAGACACCATCTAACTTCACTCCACACAAGCATATGGAATGTTGTTGAGTTTGGTGTACAGGTACCATCCGTAGGGGATGAAGACTACGACTCGGATGAGGTGGCCCAAATCCACCACTTTAACTCCCAAGCAACCACTATACTCCTTGCCTCTCTAAGTCGAGAGGAGTATAACAAGGTGCAAGGGTTAAAAAGTGCGAAGGAAATTTGGGAAGTACTCAAGACCGCGCACGAAGGAGACGAGGTGACAAAGATCACCAAGCGGGAAACGATCGAGGGGGAGCTCGGTCGCTTCATGCTTCACCAAGGGGAGGATCCACAAGCTATGTACAACCGCTTGAAGACCTTGGTGAACCAAGTGCGCAACCTCGGGAGCGAAAAATGGGATGACCATGAGATGGTCAAGGTTATTCTTAGATCCCTCGTATTTCTTAACCCTACACAAGTTCAATTAATTCGAGGTGATCCTAGATATAAGCTAATGTCTCCCGAGGAAGTTATAGGAAAATTTGTGAGCTTTGAGCTAATGATTAAAGGCTCAAAGAAAATCATCGAGCAAGGCACTTCCTCCACACCCGAGGCACAACCGGTCGCATTCAAGGCGACGGAGGAGAAGAAGGAGGAGTCTACTTCAAGTAGACAACCCATCGACGCCTCCAAGCTCGACAACGAGGAAATGGCGCTCATCATTAAGAGTTTCTGCCAAATCCTCAAGCAAAGGAGGGGGAAGGATTACAAGCCCCGCTCCAAGAAAGTGTGTTACAAATGTGGTAAGCCCGGTCATTTCATTGCTAAATGTCCATTATCTAGTGATAGTGACAGGGGCGACGACAAGAAGGGAAGAAGAAAGGAGAAGAAGAGGCACTACAAGAAGAGGGGCGGCGATGCCCATGTTTGCCGGGAGTGGGACTCAGACGAGAGCTCCACCGACTCCTCTTCCGACGAGGACGCCGCCAACATCGCCGTCACCATGGGTCTTCTCTTCCCCAACGTCGGCCACAAATGCCTCATGGCAAAGGACGGCAAAAGGAAGAAGGTTAAATCCAAATCCTCCACTAAATATGAGTCCTCTAGTGATGATAATGCTAGTGATGAGGAAGATAATTTGCGTACCCTTTTTGCCGACCTCAACATGCAACAAAAGGAAAAACTAAATGAGCTAATTAGTGCCATCCATGAGAAGGATGATCTCTTGGACTCCCAAGAGTACTTCCTAATCAAGGAGAACAAAAGGCATGTTAAGGTTAAAAATGCTTATGCTCTACAAGTTGAAAAATGTGAAAAATTGTCTAGTGAGCTAAGCACTTGCCATGAGACCATTGATAACCTTAGAAATGAAAATGCTAGATTAATTGCTAAGGTTGATTCTCATGTTTGTGATGTTTCAATTCCCAATCTTAGAAATGATAATGATGATTTGCTTGCTAAGATTGAAGAATTAAACACCTCTCTTGCTAGCCTTAGGATTGAAAATGAACAATTAATTGCTAAGGCTAAAGATTTTGATATTTGCAACGTTACAATTTCCGATCTTAGAGATAAAAATGATATATTACGTGCTAAGATTGTTGAACTTAATTCTTGCAAACCCTCTACATCTACCATTGAGCATGTCACTATTTGTACTAGATGTAGAGATATTAATGTTGATGCTATTCATGATCACATGGCTTTAATTAAACAACAAAATGATCATATAGCAATATTAGATGCTAAAATTGCCGAGCATAACTTAGAAAATGAAAATTTTAAATTTGCTAGAAGTATGCTCTATAATGGGAGACGCCCTGGCATCAAGGATGACATTGGCTTCCAAAGGGGAGACAATGTCAAACTTAATGCCCCTCCTAAAAATTTGTCTAACTTTGTTAAGGGCAAGGCTCCCATGCCTCAGGATAACGAGAGTTACATTTTGTACCCTGCCGGTTATCCCGAGAGCAAAATTAGGAGAATTCATTCTAGGAAGTCTCACTCTGGCCCTAACCATGCTTTTATGTATAAGGGTGAGACATCTAGCTCTAGGCAACCAACCCGTGCTAAGTTGCCTAGAAAGAAAACTCCTAGTGCATCAAATGATCATAGCATTTCATTTAAAACTTTTGATGCATCTTATGTTTTGACTAACAAATCCGGCAAGGTAGTTGCCAAGTTTGTTGGGGGCAAACACAAGGGCTCTAAGACTTGTGTTTGGGTACCCAAAGTTCTTGTTTCTAATGCCAAAGGACCCAAAACCGTTTGGGTACCTAAAGTCAAGAACTAAACTTGTTTTGTAGGTTTATGCATCCGGGGGCTCAAGTTGGATCATCGACAGCGGGTGCACAAACCACATGACAGGGGAGAAGAAGATGTTCTCCTCCTACGAGAAAAACCAAGATCCCCAACGAGCTATTACATTCGGGGATGGAAACCAAGGTTTGGTCAAAGGTTTGGGTAAAATTGCTATATCTCCTGACCATTCCATTTCTAATGTTTTTCTTGTAGATTCTTTAGATTACAATTTGCTTTCCGTTTCGCAATTATGTCAAATGGGCTACAACTGTCTATTTACTGATGTAGGTGTCACTGTCTTTAGAAGAAGTGATGATTCAATAGCATTTAAGGGAGTGTTAGAGGGTCAGCTATACTTGGTAGATTTTGATAGAGCTGAACTCGACACGTGCTTAATTGCTAAGACTAACATGGGTTGGCTCTGGCACCGCCGACTGGCTCATGTTGGAATGAAGAATCTTCATAAACTTCTAAAGGGAGAGCACATTTTAGGACTAACAAATGTTCATTTTGAGAAAGACAGGATTTGTAGCGCATGCCAAGCCGGGAAGCAAGTTGGCACTCATCATCCACACAAGAACATCATGACAAGTGACAGGCCACTGGAGCTCCTACACATGGATTTATTTGGCCCGATCGCTTACATAAGCATCGGCGGGAGTAAGTACTGTCTAGTTATTGTGGATGATTATTCTCGCTTCACTTGGGTGTTCTTTTTGCAGGAAAAATCACAAACCCAAGAGACCCTAAAGGGATTCTTGAGACGGGCTCAAAATGAGTTCGGCTTGAGGATCAAGAAAATTAGAAGCGACAACGGAACGGAGTTCAAGAACTCTCAAATTGAAAGCTTCCTTGAGGAGGAGGGCATCAAGCATGAGTTCTCTTCTCCCTACATGCCACAACAAAATGGTGTAGTGGAGAGGAAGAATCGAACTCTATTGGACATGGCAAGAACCATGCTTGATGAGTACAAGACACCGGATCGGTTTTGGGCCGAGGCGGTTAACACCACCTGCTACGCCATCAACCGGTTATATCTACACCGAATCCTCAAAAAGACATCATATGAACTCCTAACCGGTAAAAAGCCCAATATTTCATATTTTAGAGTTTTTGGTAGCAAATGCTTTATTCTTGTTAAAAGAGGTAGAAAATCTAAATTTGCTCCTAAAACTGTAGAAGGCTTTTTACTAGGATATGACTCAAACACAAGGGCATATAGAGTCTTTAACAAGTCCTCAGGACTTGTTGAAGTTTCTTGTGACGTTGTGTTTGATGAGACTAACGGCTCTCAAGTAGAGCAAGTTGATCTTGATGAGATAGGTGAAGAACAGGCTCCGTGCATCGCGCTAAGGAACATGTCCATTGGGGATGTGTGTCCTAAGGAATCCGAAGAGCCTCCACATGCACAAGATCAACCATCCTCCTCCACGCAAGCATCTCCATCAACCCAAAATGAGGACGAGGCTCAAGTTGATAAAGAGGAAGGACAAGATGATGAGCCACCTCAAGATGACGGCAATGATCAAGGGGGAGATGCGAACGATTAAGACAAGGAGGATGAAGAACCAAGGCCACCACACCCAAGAGTCCACCAAGCAATCCAACGAGATCACCCCGTCGACACCATCCTCGGTGACATTCATAAGGGGGTAACCACTCGATCTCGTGTTGCACATTTTTGTGAGCATTACTCTTTTGTTTCCTCTATTGAGCCACACAGGGTAGAGGAAGCACTCCAAGATTCGGATTGGGTGATGGCGATGCAAGTGGAGCTCAACAACTTCACTAGGAACGAGGTATGGCATTTAGTTCCACGTCCTAACCAAAATGTTGTAGGAACCAAATGGGTCTTCCGCAACAAGCAAGACGAGCATGGTGTGGTGACAAGGAACAAAGCTCGACTCGTGGCCAAGGGGTATTCACAAGTCGAAGGTTTGGATTTTGGTGAAACCTATGCACCCGTAGCTAGGCTTGAGTCAATTCGTATATTATTAGCCTATGCTACTTACCATGGCTTCAAGCTTTACCAAATGGACGTGAAGAGTGCCTTCCTCAATGGACCGATCAAGGAAGAGGTCTATGTTGAGCAACCTCCCGGCTTTGAAGATAGTGAGTACCCTAACCATGTCTATAGGCTCTCTAAGGCGCTTTATGGGCTCAAGCAAGCCCCAAGAGCATGGTATGAATGCCTAAGAGATTTCCTTATAGCAAATGGCTTCAAAGTCGGCAAGGCCGATCCTACTTTATTCACTAAAACTCTTGACAATGATTTGTTTGTATGCCAAATTTATGTTGATGATATTATATTTGGGTCTACTAACGAATCTACATGTGAAGAATTTAGTAGGATCATGACACAGAAATTCGAGATGTCTATGATGGGGGAGTTGAAGTATTTTCTAGGATTCCAAGTCAAGCAACTCCAAGAGGGCACCTTCATTAGCCAAACGAAGTACACTCAAGACATTCTAACCAAGTTTGGAATGAAGGATGCCAAGCCCATCAAGGCACTCATGGGAACCAATGGGCATCTCGACCTCGACACGGGAGGTAAATCCGTCGATCAAAAGGTATACCGGTCGATGATAGGTTCATTACTTTATTTATGTGCATCTCGACCGGACATTATGCTTTCCGTTTGTATGTGTGCAAGATTCCAAGCCGACCCTAAGGAATCTCACCTTACGGCCGTAAAACGAATCTTGAGATATTTGGCTTATACTCCTAAGTTTGGGCTTTGGTACCCTCGGGGATCCACATTTGATTTGATTGGTTATTCGGATGCCGATTGGGCGGGGTGTAAGATTAATAGAAAGAGCACATCGGGGACTTGCCAGTTCTTGGGAAGGTCCTTAGTATCTTGGGCTTCAAAGAAGCAAAATTCGGTTGCTCTTTCTACCGCCGAAGCCGAGTATATTGCCGCAGGCCATTGTTGTGCGCAATTGCTTTGGATGAGGCAAACCCTGCGGGACTATGGTTACAAATTAACCAAAGTTCCTCTTCTATGTGATAATGAGAGTGCAATCCGCATGGCGGATAATCCCATTGAGCATAGCCGCAGTAAACACATAGCCATTCGGTATCATTTTCTTAGGGATCACCAATAAAAGGGGGATATCGAGATTGCATATATTAATACTAAAGATCAATTAGCCGATATCTTTACCAAGCCACTAGATGAACAAACTTTTACCAAACTTAGGCATGAGCTCAATATTCTTGATTCTAGGAATTTCTTTTGCTAATTTGCACACATTGCTCATGAGTATACCTTTGATCATGTCTCTTTTATATATGCTATGACTAATGTGTTTTCAAGTGTATTTCAAACCAAGTCATAGGTATATTGAAAGGGAATTGGAGTCTTCGGCGAAGACAAAGGCTTCCACTCCACTCTACTGCTCATCCTTCGTCGTCGCTCCGCATCACTCTCCGTCTTTGGTATAATCTTCACTCATATGGTTTATGTGCCAAAGGGGAGAAAGTAGTTATTCAAGGGCTTATATCTCACTCAAAGTATCCATTTTTGGCGATTCATGCCAAAGGGGGAGAAAGTATGAGCCCAAAGCAAAAGGACCGCACCACCACCCAAATTTTAAAATGATTTTCAATTGGAAAATTTCAAAGTGGTACCTTATTGTGTTCAAAAGGGGGAGAAAATAGTATTTTCAAAATCATATCTTAAAACCCTCTTGAACACTAAGAGGAGAATTTATTTGAAGGGGAGTTTTGTTTAGTCAAAGGAGAAGCATTTGGATCAAGGGGAGAAAATTTCAAATCTTGAAAATGCTTCTCAAAATCTTATTCATTTACCTTTGACTATCTTGCAAAAGGTCTTTGAAAAGAATTTACAAAAGAATTTGCAAAAAACAAAACTTGTGGTGAAAGCGTGGTCCAAAATGTTAAAAATAAAAAAACAATCCATGGATATCTAGTAAGTGATATTTATTGGCTCAAATTCTAAGTAACCTTTGCACTTACACTTTGCAAACTAGTACAATTATGCATGTAAGGAAAATGGACCCCGGGCCTTTTCGCTAACTGAGTTTTGGTGTTTGATGAACAACACAATCAGTGAACTAATAAGTTTTCTAGTGTTTGTGTTTATAGTTCATAGGATGCGAAGAGAATTGGACCAAGGCAATGAGGATGCAACACCTCAAAAGAAGACATAAAAAGATGCATAGGAGTCCAATACTCAAGAACAAAGAAGCCCAAAGAAATCAGCGAAGAAATCCAAGACGAGGGCTGTCAGCCAGCGCCTGGTGGCGCACCGGACATCGGTGTCCGGTGTGCACCGGACTGTCCGGTGAGGCACCGGACAGTCTGCGCAGAGAGGCCGCAGACAGGCGCTCTCTGGCTGTAGCACCGAACTGTCCGGTGTGCACCGGACTGTCCGGTGTACCAACGGGCAGACGGCAACGGTCGGATCCAACGGTCGACTGCTACAGGCGCCAACGGTCGGCTGACGTGGCGTGCACCGGACATCTACTGTGCAGTGTCCGGTGGTGCACCGGACTGTCCGGTGCACCCGACGACAGAAAGCTGCTGCTTTCTGTCCAACGGCTAGTTTGGGGTGTGAAGGCTATAAATACCACCCCAACCGGCCATTCTCAAGTGTGAGAGCCCAAGCAACATACCAATACACATAGTGCATATTTCCAAGAGCTCAAACACCCAAGTGCTTAATAGAATCACTCGGTGATTAGCGTAGGTGCTTTGCGAAGTGCTTAGGTTAGTTAGACCGCTTTAGCGCTTGCTCTAGGTTAATCCTAGTTAGTTGAGTGAGTTTTGTAAAACCACACAACCCCTCGGCTCTTGCGTGAGTCGTTGTAATTGTACCGAGTGGGGCGAGAGTCTTGCGAGACCGTGACAACCGCGTTTGTGTCACGGCCGCCACCGTGTACCGGAGGGAACGAGGCCCGCGGTGTTTCGGCCGGAAGCTCGATAGTGGAGACGGCGGGGAGCGTCCGAGAGGAGCCAGAAGCGGAGCACCACTTGCGCGTGGAGAAGGCCCGCGGCTCTCTACGGAGTTACTCGACCGTGGTGCTTGGCCCTCGCGTGGGCTTCCCTTTGCGCAGGGGCACCAACGAGGATTAGTCGGGACCTTGCGTGGTTCCGGATACCTCGGTAAAAATACCGGCGTCATCCACGAGAGTTTGCTTCTCTACTTAGCTCTTTACATTCCGCATTTATATTAAGCAATTAAGTTTCAATCTTATTGTCATACTTGTTTAGTGTAGATTGAAACTTAGCCTTTGCGGTAGAGATAGCAACACTTAGACAAAACCTAGTTTGCACATTCTAGTTTTGATTACTTGCATAGGTTTTGCTCTAGGGATTTAATTGTGGCCTAGTTTAGTAAAAGTTTTAGAAGTCCTAATTCATCCCCCCCTCTTAGGCGTCACCCGTTTCCTACAAGTGGTATCGGAGCCCGATTTGGCTCATTTGAAACGCTTTAGCTTCACCGCTAAAAGAGCCGACGCTTTTTAGAGGAAGGGATGGATACCCATAGGCCACCACACTTTGACGGCACCAACTTCCCTTATTATAGTGCTAGAATGGCTTGTTACCTAGAGGCCGTTGATCTAGGTGTTTGGAGAGTCACTCGTGACGGGATGAAACCCCTCAAGAATCCCGAGAAACCCACCACGAGTGAGGAAAAAGAAATTCATTTAAATGCTAGAGCCAAAAATTGCTTGTATGAATCTCTTAGCATGGATATTTTTAATCAAGTATTTACCTTGAAAACTGCTAATGAGATTTGGCTAAAATTGCATGAGCTCCATGACGGCACATCAAATGTCCGTGAGCAAAAACATTGCCTAGTCTTAAATGAGTATAATTCTTTTGCCATGAAAGATGATGAGCTTGTTAGAGACATGTATTCTCGTTTGAATCTAATAATCAATGAGCTCAACTCTATTGGCATTAATAAGCTAGGTGATGCGGACATTGTGAGGAAGATTATCTCCCTGCTACCACAACAAAGATATGAGAGCATCATCACCATCCTTCACAACATGGAGGATTTGAGCAACATGACCCCGACCATTGTGATTGGGAAAATCGCGGCCTTTGAGATGTCGCGAAAAATGAGTCGGGGAGAGGAGCCAACTTCCTCAAGGCCATATGCTTTTGCATGTGATGAAAGGAAGGGCAAAAAGAAGGCTCCCACTCCAAGTTCCTCAAGTGAAGAAGAGGAGGAAGAAGAAAGTGATGATGATGAAGATAATCAACCATGCACATCATCCTCCGAGGACGAAGAAACAATCCGACACGTCGGAAAGGTAATGAGGATGATCCGCAAGATTAATCTAATGGGTGTGCCCCTGCAGGTCGAGGATCTTCTCTTTAACATTGACAGGAAAAAGCAAAGGAAGAGAGGATGCTTCGCATGTGGGGAGAAGGGCCACTTCAGGGACAACTGTCCAAATATGGCCAAGCCCAAAAAGGAGAGGAGCAAAGGCAAGGCGCTAACAAGTGTTAGAACTTGGGATGATTCTTCAAGTGAAGATGAACCTCCAAGGACGCGCAGCCACCGGTCCTCGTCACGATCATCACGGTCATCACACAAATGCCTTATGGCAAGAGGTAACAAAAGCATTCCATCCTCTAGTGATGAAAGTAGTAGTGATGATGAAGGTGAGGGAAAGCCCTCTCTAGATGAGCTTGCAGAAGCCGTAAAATTTTTCCAGGATGTTTGCACTAAGCAAAAAGCTCAACTTAAAACTTTGAAAAATAAGTTGGTTAGCTCTCAAAATGATTACAAAGGTTTGCTAGAAAAATTTGAAACTTTTGCAAACTTAAATAATGAGCTGTCAACTAAAATTGAGCTATTAGAATCTAGTGCTCCATCCACTGCTACCGATGATAGCCTTATTAAAAAGAATGAAAAACTTAAGGCCAAGTTAGCTAGCTCCCAAAAAGCTATTGAAAATTTGCTAGAGAAAATGGAAATTCTTAGCATACACAATAATGAGCTAACTACTAAGCTAGAAAACATTGGTAGCACCCCACCAGCATCTTTGGTTGAAATACCTAAAATAATTAAGAAAGATGCTTCTACTTCCTGCTTTGATTTAATTGATGATTCTAACCTCTGCAACCAAGTCGTTGTTGAGAATATTGTTGTAGAGACATGTTCGGATGAGGTTGCAAAGGAAAATGAACAATTAAAGCAAGAAGTGGCTCGCCTTGGCAAGGCTTTGTATGACAAGAAAGGCAAAGCCAAACAAATCCGACCTCCACAGGATAACACCACTGCGGGAGTGAACAAGCCTGTGGAGGGAGAAACTGTGATTTGTAGGCTATGCCACAAGGAAGGCCACAAGTCTTTCCAATGCAAGGCGATGATCGGGGATAAACAAAGGCAAAAGCTCAAGCAAAAGCCATCAAGCAAAATCTCCAACACCTACATCAAAAAGGTGAACAAAAAAGATGCTACACCATATTTGATCAAGAAGAAAAAGAATGGAAAGGTGATAGCAATCAAGGCCAACAAGCAAGCCAACAAAGGAAAAGGGGCCAAACGCATCTGGGTGCCAAAGGAGATAATTTCAACCATGAATAGCACCAAGAAGGTTTGGATCCCGAAAGGGAAGTGAGTGGACCGAAGGTTTTCGGGAAATTTGGAGACTTGGCTAAATTGGGATGTATATCATGGGATACATCATATTGGATCAAGTTTATTGCCAAGTGGGTTAGTGAAAATTTTGGACCCAAATTTCCCACCCATGACTAAGGTAACTAGTTTTATTGTATTTCTCGTTTTTAGATATGCGTATCTATTTACCTTGTATCTAGTTTACATTTCTTGCCTAGTATTACATGTGTTATGTACTTTTGCTTAAAATCATGCATACTAGGTAAATCATATGGTAGGATTGCTTGCTTTTAATTCATATACCTAAGCAAACCTACATGGCTTAAAATGTTTATTTAAGCATGGCACATAGCTTTAATATCACTCCATAGTAAATGATGCATCAATTGAAAATTTTGATTTCTACAAAGTGTATCATTTAACTTATATGTGCCAAAGTTTGGATTATAGATAATTTGCCCCTCTTGATATCAAATCAAAGTGCATGTCTCCTACAAGTATTCAAAATTTGTATGCACACCTTTAGGGGGAGGTTACTCTATAGTCTAACACTTTGAGACTAACACCTTTTCAAGTCTATTTCATGTGATAGTCTCATTGTAAGGAAAATGAGGTCCCCGGAGAAAGACAACAATCTTCCACTGCAAAATCTCCAAGAACTCTCATGTCTCTCAAGCTCGCCATTGATCTTCAATTGGTATCTTTTGAGACTACTTTCAGTATCATTTACATGTCTTCTCCAATATTTGATTAGACTATATTTCATATCATATGCTTCCATGTTGCTAAAAATGCATAAGTAGTTAACTCATATTCTGTTACCTATGCATAAGGGAAGTTAGTCTTTTCAAATCATGTCTTGCACCTCTAATTTTCACATGCTTTTTCCTAAGTAGAGGATCTCTGTCAGGGGGAGTATTTCTTCATCTCTAAAGGGGGAGAAAAACTCTTTCTAAAGGAGAATACTCATTTAGGGGGAGTAATCTTTTGAGGACTCCTTCAAGTGGTATCATTCACATAATTTAATTTAATATCCTTCTAGTGATATCATTTGATACAATTCTTGATGAGGGCAAGCTTTTATTTACTTCCTACATGCTTTTAATGTCTTCCTTTTCGGTGGTTGATGCCAAAGGGGGAGAAGTTTAGGGACCAAAGCAATGAAAACTATATCAAACACCAAACACCACCAATTTAAAATTTTATATCTACAAATGGCTTTTCAAGTGGTTTTGGTTATTTGGTCCAAAAATAGGAAGTAAGTGAATTATGGAGTTAGGGGGAGGCTTAAGTCCATAATATCACATTGTGGGGACAATCATGCATCTTAGCAAGTAGATTGCATATTTTCACTCAAATACTTGTATTATTTGCTTGCTTTGGTTGTGTTGTCATCAATCACCAAAAAGGGGGAGATTGTAAGGAAAATGGACCCCGGGCCTTTTCGCTAACTGAGTTTTGGTGTTTGATGAACAACACAATCAGTGAACTAATAAGTTTTCTAGTGTTTGTGTTTATAGTTCACAGGATGCGAAGAGAATTGGACCAAGGCAATGAGGATGCAACACCTCAAAAGAAGACATAAAAAGATGCATAGGAGTCCAATACTCAAGAACAAAGAAGCCCGAAGAAATCAGCGAAGAAATCCAAGACGAGGGCTGTCAGCCAGCGCCTGGTGGCGCACCGGACATCGGTGTCCGGTGTGCACCGGACTGTCTGGTGAGGCACCGGACAGTCTGCACAGAGAGGCCGCAGACAGGCGCTCTCTGGCTATAGCACCGGACTGTCCGGTGTGCACCGGACTATCCGGTGTACCAACGGGCAGACGGCAACGGTCGGATCCAACGGTCGACTGCTACAGGCGCCAACGGTCGGCTGACGTGGCGTGCACCGGACATCTACTATGCAGTGTCCGGTGGTGCACCGGACTGTCCGGTGCACCCGACGACAGAAAGCTGCTGCTTTCTGTCCAACGGCTAGTTTGGGGTGTGAAGGCTATAAATACCACCCCAACCGGCCATTCTCAAGTGTGAGAGCCCAAGCAACATACCAATACGCATAGTGCATATTTCCAAGAGCTCAAACACCCAAGTGCTTAATAGAATCACTCGGTGATTAGCGTAGGTGCTTTGCGAAGTGCTTAGGTTAGTTAGACTGCTTTAGCGCTTGCTCTAGGTGAATCCTAGTTAGTTGAGTGAGTTTTGTAAAACCACACAACCCCTCGGCTCTTGCGTGAGTCGTTGTAATTGTACCGAGTGGGGCGAGAGTCTTGCGAGACCGTGACAACCGCGTTTGTGTCACGGCCGCCACCGTGTACCGGAGGGAACGAGGCCCGCGGCGTTTCGGCCGGAAGCTCGATAGTGGAGACGGCGGGGAGCGTCCGAGAGGAGCCGGAAGCGGAGCACCACTTGCGCGTGGAGAAGGCCCGCGGCTCTCTACGGAGTTACTCGACCGTGGTGCTTGGCCCTCGCGTGGGCTTCCCTTTGCGCAGGGGCACCAACGAGGATTAGTCGGGACCTTGCGTGGTTCCGGATACCTCGGTAAAAATACCGGCGTCATCCACGAGAGTTTGCTTCTCTACTTAGCTCTTTACATTCCGCATTTATATTAAGCAATTAAGTTTCAATCTTATTGTCATACTTGTTTAGTGTAGATTGAAACTTAGCCTTTGCGGTAGAGATAGCACCACTTAGACAAAACCTAGTTTGCACATTCTAGTTTTGATTACTTGCATAGGTTTTGCTCTAGGGATTTAATTGTGGCCTAGTTTAGTAAAAGTTTTAGAAGTCCTAATTCACCCCCCCCCCTCTTAGGCGTCACCCGTTTCCTACAATGCACTTCTATACTTGCTTTGGTTTGTGTTGGCATCAATCACCAAAAAGGGGGAGATTGAAAGGGAATTAGGCTTACACCTATTTCCTAAACTAATTTTGGTGGTTGAATTGCCCAACACAAATAATTGGACTAACTAGTTTGCCCAAGTTTACAAGTTCTACAGGTACCAAAGGTTCACCATAAGCCAATAAAAAGACCAAGAAAAAGGGTTCAAATAAAAGAGCAAAGGGACAACCGAAGGCACCCTGGTCGGGCGCACCGAACTGTCCGGTGTGCCACCGGACAGTGTCCGGTGCACCAGGGAAGGTCGACTTCAAACTCTTCACCTTCGGGAATTCTCAGGGCCGGCGCGCTATAATTCACCGGACTGTCCGGTGTACACCGGACAGTGTCCGGTGCTCCAAGAGGACGCGGCTCTGAACTCGCTAGTCTCGGGAATTCGCATCGGCTGCTTCGCTATAATTCACCGGACATGTCCGGTGTAACTGCGGGGCAACGGCTACTTCCGGTGCCAACGGCTACCTGCAGTGCATTAAATGCGCGCCAGCGCGCGCAGAGGTCAGGCACGCCCATGCTGGCGCACCGGACACCCTACAGTTCATGTCCGGTGCGCCACCGGACGTCAAGACGGGCCCAGAAGTCAGAGCTCCAACGGTCGGAACCCTAACGGCCAGGTGACGTGGCTGTCGCACCGAACATGCCCGGTGTGCACCGGACTGTCCGGTGCACCATACGACAGACAGCCTCCACCAAACGGCTAGTTTGGTGGTTGGGGCTATAAATACCCCCAACCACCCCACATTCAAGTCATCCAAGTTTTCCACTTCTCAACCACTTACAAGAGCTAGGCATTCAATTCTAGACACACTCAAGTGATCAAATCCTCTCCAATTCCACACAAGGCTTTAGTGATTAGCGAGAGAGATTTGCCGTGTTCTTTTGAGCTCCTGCGCTTGGATTGCTTCTTTTCTTTCTCACTTGTTCTTGTGATCAAAACTCACTTGTAATCGAGGCAAGAGACACCAATTGTGTGGTGGTCCTTGTGGGGAAGTTTTGTTCCCAGTTTTGATTTGAGAAGAGAAGCTCACTCGGTCCGAGGGACCGTTTGAGAGAGGGTAAGGGTTGAAAGAGACCCGGCCTTTGTGGCCTCCTCAACGGGGAGTAGGTTTGCGAGAACCGAACCTCAGTAAAACAAATCATCGTGTCTCACTCCGCATTTGCTCACGATTTGTTTTGAACCCTCTCTCTCGGACTCGTGCTTATTTCTAACGCTAACTCGTCTCGTAGTTGTGTTTATATTTGTAAATTTCAGTTTCGCCCTATTCACCCCCCCTCTAGGCGACTTTCACTTACCTACTTAGCTTACTCTGATTCATCCTATACTTACCTTATCTTGATCCTATCTCACCTTCTACTCTTCTACTCTGATCATTCTTACCTTTTCTACTCTGAGACAAGATGGATTTCACACCTTGGAATCCTACATTTATGACCTTTTTAAGAGATAGGAGACCTAAAACAAAATTAAAATTATTTTCTCTATTTTAAAAAAATGGTTGATTGTTCTGACGATAAATGCTTGATTTGCTTCTTTGATTGATTGAAACATTATAGTTGGGCATCTTAGCATGTACCACCATAAGGTAATGAATTAACTTTAGTAGGTGACACACTAATCTACTTAGTTAATAAATCCCCCGCAGTAACATTCCTCGTAATTACTCGCCTTGTCTACAATTCTTCCTATCTTACCCGGTATTTCTAACCCCGATGGGCTACCCCTATAGTGTTAGAAGAGAGCACTATAGACATGATCCTTGGTATGTCATGGTTAAGAAAGGCAAAGGCAGTATATACACTATGCTAAGGGAACTATAGAACTCACCAGTTCCAAAGAAGAAAGATTTGAAGTTGAAATTGCAATAACTACCACCACCAGATTAGCGGCATTCTTAGTAGATGAGAAGTTTGTGGGTGGCAACATCCGTGCAGTTAGGGATTTCCCGGATGTCTTTCCAGAGGAGTTACCAGGGATGCCACCAGATAGGGAAGTTGAGTTTGTCATTGATCTCTTACCTGAGACTGCTCCTATTTCTAAACGGCTATACAGGATGTCCTTAGAAGAATTAAAGGAACTTAAGAAGCAATTAACAGAACTACAAGAGGCTGGGTACATTCGTCCGAGTTCCTCACCATGGGGAGCGCCAGTTCTATTTGTACAGAAGAAAGAAGGATCGCAAGGGATGTGCGTGGATTATAGGTCCCTTAACGATGTCACTGTGAAGAACACGTGTCCATTACCCTGCATTGAGGATTTATTTAATCGGATGAGAGGTGCAAGGGTATTCTCGAAGATTGATCTCCGAGCGAGTTACTATCAAAGGAAGATTAGGCCATCGGATATTCCCAAGACAGATTTCTCGACCCGATATGGTTTATACGAGTTCATTGTTATGTCATTTGGACTAACTAATGCACCAGCCTATTTTATGGATATAAAGAATAAGGTGTTCATGATTTGGACAGATTCGTCGTGGTTTTCATCGACGACATTTTTATTTATTCCAATAGTGATAGTGATCATGAGGAACATCTGAGATTGGTGCTACAGAAGCTACGAGACAATCAACTCTACGCCAAGTATAGCAAATGCGAGTTTTGGATTGGCGAGGTGCCCTTTCTTGGACATATCATTTCTAATGGAGGAATATCATTGGATCCTGCTAAAGTCAAGGAGATAATGGTGTGCAGCGTACCCACTATAGTTACAGAGATTCAGAGTTTCTTGGGGCTTGCAGGATATTATTGGAGATTTATTGAAAGATTTTCTAAGATTGCTAAGCCTATAAACTCACTTCTGGAGAAGGGAAGAGAGTTTAAGTGGGACGATAAGTGCCAAGACAGCTTTGATCAATCAAAGAAGAGATTGATGTCACCACCAGTGTTGGTTATGCCAGATCTACAGAAGGGATTTGATATTTATTGTGATGCATGTGGCCAAGGCTTGGGATGTGTGCTCATGCAAGAAGGACATGTGATTGCCTACGCGTCTCGTTAGTTGCGGAAACACGAATTGAACTACCCCACTCAAGACTTAGAACTGGCAGCCATTGTGCATGCGCTTAAGATTTGGAGACATTATATTATGGGAAACAAGTGTCAAGTATGCACAGATCATAAGTGTTTGAAGTATATATTCACTCAGAAGGATCTCAACCTTAGGCAACGTCGTTGGTTGGAGCTTATTAAGGATTATGATTTGAAGATTCACTATCACTCGGGCAAGGCAAATTTGGTTGCAGATGCCTTGAGTCAAAAGGAACATGTTCATTCAGCTGTTGTTGCCCAGCTACCCGATGAGATTGTTGAGGATTTCAGGAGACTTAACCTGGGGATAGTTGCTCACACTAAAGGAGTTACTATTGATGTGGAACCTACCTTGGAGCAAGAAATCCGCAGAAGGAAAGATTGGTGATGCTAAGATACAAGAGATTAGGGATCTGATTACTGAAGGTCGAGGTCCGGAATTCATGGAAGACGAGCAAGGCACAGTATGGTTCAAGGACAGGATATGTGTTCCTGATATTGAAAGCCTTCGTGAGACTATTTTAAAGGAGACCCATGACTCGGATTATTTTATTCATACTGGGAGTACCAAGATGTATCAGGATTTGAAGCAGAAGTACTAGTGGTATGGACTGAAGAGAGATGTGGTTGCACATGTGGCCATGTGTGATGTGTGTCAAAGAGTTAATGCTGAACACCAAAGACTAGCTGGACTACTGCATCCACTCAAGATACCCAAATGGAAGTGGGAAGGGATTGGTATGGACTTCATTACTAGATTACCTCGCACCCCGAGAGGATATGATTCGATATGGGTTATTGTGGATAGAATGACCAAAGTGGCTCATTTCATTCCGGCCAAGACTACTTATAAGGGATCTCAATTGGTAGAGTTATATATGGCTCGGATTATGTCTCTACACGGTGTACCGAAGAAGATCGTTTCGAATAGAGGATCACACTCTACCTCCAGATTTTGGAAAAGTTTTCATGAGAATATGGATACGAAGTTGAAATATAGTTTGGCCTACCATCCTCAGACCGATGGACAGACGGAAAGGACTAATCAAGTATTGGAGGACATGTTGAGAGCTTGTGCCCTTCAGCATGGTAGTAGTTGGGACAAGAGTCTACCTTATGCTGAGTTCTCATATAATAATAGTTACCAGGCCAGTCTGAAGATGTCACTATTCGAGACTGTATGACAGGAAATGCAGGACTCCCCTATTTTGGATCAGACTAGAGGAAGACAGTTCTTTGGACCTAAACTTATTCAAGAGGCAGAAGAACAAGTCCGTATAATCCGGGAGAACTTGAGGGTAGCTCAAACCAGGCAAAAGAGCTATGCTGATAATAGAAGAAGACCACTGGAATTTGAGGAAGGAGATTATGTGTACCTCAAGGTGTCACCACTTCGTGGAACGAGGAAATTTAAAGTCAAGGGCAAATTGTCCTCTCGCTTTATTGGACCATTCAGAGTTTTTTAGGCAAGTTGGAGAGATGGCCTATCAACGCGAGCTACTTGATAATCTATCTGATGTGCATAATGTATTCCATGTGTCTCAACTTAAGAAGTGCCTCCATGTCCCTGAGGAACAGTTACCAATGGATGAGCTTAGTGTTTAGGGTGATTTGACTTACACGGAGTATCCTGTCAAGATTCTTGATACTTTGACTCGAGTTACAATAAATAAGGTTATAAAGATGTGCAAAGTGCAATGGAGCCATCATGGAGATGATGAAGCTACTTGGGAGAGAGAAAAAGAGCTTCGCATGGATTTTCTCATCGTTTCCCTAGTCCTTTCTAAATCTCGAGGATGAGATTCTCGTTAAGGGGGGTAGGATTTGTAATACCCAAAAGCGTAAAAGTGAAGATAGAGATGAACTCAGTATTTTGTGACCTTTATGCACCATCACATGTGAACACCATATTTAAAAAAACAAATAATTAATAAGATATATGTCCCTAAATTATGCATCATGCTGGTTTTCATTTTTTGTGTGCATCTTGTGACAATATAAACATCATATGAAAATAAATATATTAAAGTTCCAAAGGGGAATTTAGAAATTAAAAGAAAATCTAGAACTTAGCAGTGGAGGAAGAAATATTATATAACACAAAATAAATTTATAAATAAATAAATTCATCACAGATTGGGTATGTTCAAATTGTATTTTTAATCTGAGGAATATTTATCATAGGATTTCAATTTGGAATTTAAATTTAAAATGAGAAAGGGAAAACAGAAAATAAAAAGGAGCTTACTTACTCTCCTCGGGCCGAATTTGCACAGGCGCGACTCAGATCGCACCGGCTAGCCCACGTTCTCCCGGCTCGGCCACTGCCCGTTCTCGCCTAGTTCACTTACTTGTGGGCCCGCTGACAGTTGGACCATGGTGGCCAGCTCTCTAGCATGCGCTTTGGGTCAGCGTGAAGGACGTGTGGGCCCGGACGCACAAAATTATCTTTTTCTCCCCCGCAAAGGCTATAACTGACGCGCGACGAACCAGGAACTGAAGACCGCTTTGACCACCATGGGCCACACTTCGAACGGCAGCCGGGATCGTCGGCATGACCACCCTGCTCGCGACATAAAGTTGTGGGCCTAGCGTTTTGCCGTCTCGGTCGACCAAGGAGGAAAACGACGAGTGTGCGCCGTCTGGTTCACAACCATAGAGAGTGGAGATCGGGTGTGTTCGCCGCCGCTGCTGTGGTTTCCAACCGCAGTTTTGTCTGGTGACCAGATTCAAACCGTGGGGTTGTGCGCGGTCATGGGAGGGCGTTCTGTAACACCATAAAAGCCATCAATTAAAATAATGAATTTAGTTATTATATTAATTAGGGTCATAATTTTTTTTAAGTGTTTAATTATTTATTTGCATATTGAAACAATTTTCGTTGTGTGCGCTTGATTGCTTATCAGATGTTAATTATCAGGTATTCGTAAAAAGAGATCCTAGTAATTAAACAATAATTAGGAAATATAGTAATTATTAGTCTAAAAACAAGTATTCTATTTATAAATATTTTTGGTAATTTTTTTTTGAATTTTTGAGCTATTTAAAAATTCATTTCAGAATTTAAAAAAAAACCAAAACTCCTAAACTAAACCGGCCCACTAGGGGCCCAATACTCCAAACCCTAAACTACTGAGCCGCGCGCGCCCTGGGAATAATTCCCAGCCGCCGCTCCCTCTACTACTCCCTCTCTCTCCCCTAATTCCTCTCTCCCGCCGCTGTCTCTCTCCCTCACGTCTCTCTCTCCCTCACGTCTCTCTCTCTCACGTTTCTCTCTCTCTCCCACTCTCTCTCCTAATTCCTCTCTCCCGTCGCCGCTTCACTCCCTCTCTCCTCTCTGTTTTCTCTCTCCCTCGCCGCTTCTCTCTCCCACGCGTTGGCCGCGCGCATGCAGCCGCCCGCGCCGAGCGCGCCTCTGCTGCGCGAGCGCACGACCCGCCAGGAGCCGCCAGCCGCGATGCCACGGCGTGACGCGAGCCCGATCGCCGCGACGACTCGAGCGAGCAGTGCGCTGTCCACCCGCGTGACGCGTCCGTTTCTTGCGTTATGGACTTCATTCCCTCCGTTTCTCCTCCCCATTCCTCACACCGTTAATGCCTTGAAGAAACTGACGTAGTGATGGCCATGAAGGCAGCAGCGCCCCATTCAAGCTCCCTGGCAGACTCTCCCCTCCCTCTCTCTATAAAAGGGAACAGCAGAGCCTCTCCATTCCTGCCTACTCGAATTTGCCTCTCCCTCTAGCACTCCTCGCTCATCGCTAGTGCATTGCCGTTCGTCGCCGGAGTGTGCCGTTCGTCGCCGGAGTTCACCGGAGCCGCGTACTAGCTGTCCGTAGTCGAGCCCCGCTCTCCGTCCGGCCGAAACCCGTCGATCCGTCCCCGTCACACGCACGAACCCGAGGTTGTTGGCGACCCAAATTTATTTTATGTATTTTATAAAGTGCTTTCGATTCGATTCATGTGTTGTATAGTTCGTTTGTTGTAATATGAACACATGTGATTCCAATTTATGTATTTGTGTGCGCTACGGAATTTGTTAAAAATATACGATTAGTAGTGCACCGTGTTATTCCATGTAATCGACGCGTTGATTTTGGTTTAGAAAAATATGGCGTAGATTTAATAGTCACACGTTGGTGATAAAAATACTAGATAAGAAATTATAGTCAATTTTGGTCACAATAAATTCTAGAAACTATTTGGAGAATTATAGGTGCACTTTTGATGGATTAGAAAATGGTATAGAACTCATGTCATTTGAATAATATAGGATTTTAGATGATTTATCTAATTATTTTATTAGCATATTTTTTATAAAGAGAGGAGAAAATATCATTGGTAGATGGTAAAATAGGTTTTTGCTAGTCAAATAAACATGTTCGCAGATTTAGAACTTAAAATTGTTAGAGTACTAGTTTATGTCAAATAACCTCGCTTGTGTTAGAAAATGTTTAATTAATAGTTTATAAGGATTTTTAGAATATTAATATTATTAAATTCATTTTTGCTATACTAACTAATTTGAGATAGAAGGAATAAAGGGTATTAATTTATTTATTAGTATTAAAAGATCATAAGTATTATTTAACTTCATTGATGGTGTTAAAATAAATTAATATTAGTTAAAATTATACTTATTGCACCCACTCCTAAATTCACCATTAGGATTCACATTAATAGCTATAATTAAATTAATAAGTATTTACGCGATTAGTACGTAATTAAAATGTGATTAGTACGACGTGTTAATGTGCATGTAATGGTGTATGATTATGTAATGGTGCATGATTACTTATGGGTGTATACTTTATTTTTGTATGTGCGATGTGCGACTATAATAGAAGCGGACTGTGTGGTAGAGAATCCGAACTCGTTCGGGGACGACCCGCAAGACGCTGTTGAGCAAGGCAAGTGGATTCTCCCTCTGCATATTCTGTTTGTACCTATTCATTGCATATAATAATGTTTACTTTTTTTTGATATATTGCATAATTTGATGGGATTTACCTAATTAAGGATTTCCTAGATTTATTACCCGTTGTTTAACCTGGGGAAAATTATTAAGTTGTGCAAGAATTTAAGCCACCGCTCAACTTAATGTTTTCTTAATGTCACTCATTAATTGATTTTAATGTTCCAAAGATTTAATTGGCAATTATGGCATTAACCCGATGGTTAAGATAACATTATTACAAATTTAATTGGAACATGGAGTGACCACCCAGGATAACAGTGCAACCACGAGTGCTATCATGGCTCTGGCTTTGGTAATTAGCTCTATATGCTTAGTGCCTAGCAACCTTACCTGAAAGATGGGCAAGAGGGGGAGCGGTAGGTGCTGGCAGCCCATGTTAACATGGGGTCGTATTCTTGGCTAAGGTACTTCACCCAGGGGGCCACCACCATCGTCTTAGAAACCTTAGCGGGTTGCTTCGTATTAAGTGTATTTTGTGAAAACCTCATAATGGATCCCTAGCCATTCACCTCGGCAGTGTCTAAGGGTCCGATCAACCCGGGCTAAATGGGATACATGGCTTGTGGGTAAAGTTGTACCACCTCTGCAGAGTGTAAAACTGATATATCAGCTGTGCTCCCGGTTATGAGCGACCTGGACTCCTCACATGATAATTGAACTTAAAGATGGACATAAATTAAGATCCGATGACCTGCCAATAATTTGCTTAAGTGGTTTCACTTAAGTGTTTTTGTTATATTCATATTCCTTTGTTTAATTGGGATATTTGGGATTCACTCTTATTAGTAAGACAGGTGTTGTTAATAAAATGTTGACCAACTAAAATGCTTACTGCTCAACCTTAGCCTCACCTTGTTATACCTGCATTAATTTTTCCCCCACTTGCTGAGCCCCGACCATAAGTGAGCTCACCCTTGCTAATATTTTGATCAGAGGGTGATGCTGGAGTCTTTGATGGAGAATTTATCGACGAGGAATTCTAAGTCTAACGATGCGCCGGTCAACTTCCTGTGGAAGATTGCCCAGTTGTTTATTTCCGCTTTACTTTGATATGATACTTGTTTAAGACACAATGTTTCAGATGATGTAATAAAGTTTTATACTCTCTTTACGCCTTTATTGCATTGTCTTTTGATATATTACACTTGTGACGTCAACATATGTGTGGAAATGGATCCTGGCACACATATGGTATGCGCTCGGTTCTACCCCCTGGAACCGGGTGTGACAGAAGTGGTATCAAAGCTATGCTGACCTTAGGTCGTTAGATTAGTTAGAAATGGAAAGCCTAGTTGTTCAAAACTTGCTAATTTCATTCCTATAGATTCCTTTATCAGTCTTACCTCTTTGAAATTCAACTAAGTTGACTCTTCTCTTGTAGATGGTTCGCACTCTCCAAACCACCCGCGTCAACACCAGCTACGCCCCTCAGCCCCGGCAGATACCGGTCTACCCAGTGGTAGTCGAGGATGCTCCAGCGAATCTCCCTCCCGTCCGAGTGGAGAACGTGATCAACCTGGAGGACAGCTCGGAGGAGCAGCTGCCGACCCCCACCCCGTTGGCCGAGTCCCTGGCCTTCGCAGCTGGGTCAGCAACGTCAGCATCGTCGGCACCAGCCTTCCAAGCACCTGCACCTGGAGGCGACGACCCCGATGACTCCAGAGACGGCGACGACGAGGATGACGACGACGACGATGATGGAGAGGACGAACACGTCCACGAGGAAGCTGACTACGCCCAACAGGACCACTTCATGGGGATTGGTCCAGTTGTCGAACATTACACATCAATGTTCGAAACAGGGCACTTCCCCAACCTGCTGCAGGAGGTGCTGCACGAGCTAGGAGCCTACGTCCGCCCCCCTGTACGAGACGAGGCGAGTGAGCGAGCCTCCCCGGGCTTGCTATTACATCACTCGCATCCATGTCAGGGTGATGGATGCAGGTGACAGGGGATTCAGGACTCTGTCTGCTCACGAGTCCCTGATACCACTGTCCACCTACGCTGCCTCTGTCAGCGACGCTGCCCGTCGGACCCTGTGGTCGCTTAGCCACACCTACCGGCAGCAGCTGCAGAACACAAGGTTCAGGCATCTTCCTCAGTGCCTGCGTGGAGAGAACCAGACCAACATTGTCCCAGGTGAGCCTGGTGAGGACCGCCTCAACACCCTAGCTGGTGTAGTGGCCGGTCTCAACACCGACCTGGACAGTGCCACTCTGGACCTCTACAGTGTGCACTTGGAGCTGGAGAATGCCCACGCCAGGATTGCAGCCCTAGAAGCCCAACTGCAAGGACTGAATCCGCCAGAAGCTCAGGTTCCCGCCGTGGCGTTGTCTCCTCCCCGCAAGAGGCTGCGCTATGGAGAGCCCGGATCCGTCACTAGGCTGCTTTAGGAGTGTTGATCATGATGTAATAAGTTACGCTTCGCGTTAGACGATGAAACTATCTTTAAATTTTTATATTAATAAATATCAACCATGTGATGGTGATTGGTTGAAATGCTTGATTTGAATCTTTGTTTGAGTGTTATGGTCTTATGGAATGATGGCCATAAGAACATATAAAATTTGTAAAACTTAAGCTATTTTCCCTCTAGAATCTTTTCTACTCTTCACTTTTCTAAGGACTTCACTTCCTAACAAAACAGATGGTGAACCAACGTCAAGGACCTAACAACCGGAACCAGCGTGGACAACAAGCACCACCACCACCGCCACCACCAAATCCCAATATGGAGCAGTTCATCGCCGCCTAAATGCAGATTCTGCAAGGACTTACTGCTGCGGTTCAGCAATTACAACAGAACCAACAGAATCAGCAACCCCAGCAGCAGCAGTATGCACCCCCGGCCAGAGATAAACACCGGGATTTCATGAGTCATCACCCGCCGACATTTTCCCATGCGGTTGATCCTCTTGATGCCGATGACTGGCTCAAAGTCATTGGGAAGAAGCTGGACATCACTCAGTGCAACGACCGAGAGAAGGTCTTGTACGCCTCGGGAAGACTCGAGGGAGCCGCGTCCGATTGGTGGGATGCCTTCACAGCGGCACATCCCAACGCTGATACCATAACCTGGCAGGAGTTTCAGGAGAACTTCCGCGCTCACCACATCCCCTCTGGAATCATGAAGCTGAAGAAGAAGGAGTTCCTTTCCCTTACTCAAGGGAATATGTCTGTCAGTGAGTATCGTGATCGCTTCACTCAGCTTTCACGTTATGCCCCTGAGGAAGTGGACACTGATGAGAAGCGCCAAATGTGTTTCCTGGAAGGGTTGATTGGACCTCTGAACTATCAACTTCAGAGTCACACATTCCCCAACTTCCAGACACTCCTGAACAAGGCAATTGGCCTTGAAAGCAAAAGGAAGGAGCTATCTGACCATAAGAGAAAATTCCAAGGTCAGTCCAGCAGGAACACCCGGCCAAACAATGCTCAAGGTTCGCAGTTCCGCTCTGGAAATCAGGGAGGAAATAATTATCAAGTGCAACGCTCTGGACAGCAAGGCCAGAGAAATAATCAGAATCAGAATCAACAAAGGAGCAACCCCCAGACCAACCAGAGGTCTGGTAGAAATTCACAGAACCGTCAGGGTGGCACCAACAACACTCAGGCCAGAAACAACGCACCTGTCCAACCCAACGGCTGTTTCAAGTGCGGTGAACTAGGCCACTATGCCAACAATTGCCCAAGGCGCAACCAACAAACACCCCAAAGGAGCAACACTCAGAGAAATGACCAGAGCACCCCCGCTCGTGGATCTGCTCAGAACAAGACTCCGCAGAACCAGAGCCGAGGAAGGGTCAATCACGTCACTGCGGAATCAGTGCCTGAGGATGCCGACATTGTGTATGGTATGTTCCTTGTTAACTCCATACCTGCATCAGTTTTATTTGACTCTGGAGCATCACATTCATTTATAACTGAGTCATTTGTGGAAAAACATAACATACCTAAGTACCCTCTGAAGAGGATATTACACATTAGTTCACCAGGAGGTGACATGAAGGCCACACACTCATGCCCTCATGTTAATATCAAGATTCAAGGAATAGATTTTACAGTCGACCCAGTGGTCCTAGGATCCAACGGGATTGATGTAATTCTTGGATGCAACTGGTTGAAAAGTTGTGATGGAGTGATACGGTGTGCCAACGAAACAATTACGTTGACAAGTCCTCAAGGTGAAAGAATCCAAGTCAACATAGACAAGTCAACAGGTGAAAAAGGGAAGACAGTGATTAATCACTTGGAAGAAAAGCCCTTGGAAAATATCAAAGTAGTGTGCGAATACCCAGACGTATTTCCGGAAGAATTACCAGGTATGCCACCTGACCGTGATATAGAGTTTTCTATTGAATTAGTACCCGGAACCGCACCTATCTCGAAAAGACCTTATAGAATGGATGGCAAAGATTTAGTAGAACTGAAGAAACAAATAGAAGAATTACTAGAAAAAGGTTTTATTCGCCCAAGTTCATCCCCTTGGGGAGCCCCAGTGCTGTTTGTGAACAAGAAGGATGGTTCGAGAAGAATGTGCGTTGATTATAGAAGTTTGAATGAAGTAACCATCAAGAATAAATACCCACTACCTCGGATTGAAGATTTATTCGATCAAATGAAGGGAGCTAAGATATTCTCGAAGATAGATCTGAGATCGGGATATCATCAATTAAAGATTCGAGCAGAAGATGTACCGAAGACAGCCTTCACGACGAGATATGGATTATATGAGTTTTTGGTCATGTCATTTGGACTGACTAATGCACCAGCATACTTTATGAACTTGATGAATAAAGTATTCATGGAATATCTGGATCAGTTTGTGGTCGTATTCATTGACGACATACTGATATATTCTCCGAATGAAGAAACACACGAAGATCATCTAAGGCTAGTCCTACGAAAGCTTCGTGACAACCAACTGTACGCAAAATTCTCGAAGTGTGATTTTTGGCTTAAGGAAGTTGCTTTCTTAGGGCATATTGTTACCGGTGGTGGAATTAAAGTGGACCCAGGAAAGATAAGTGAGATACTAAATTGGAAGCAACCCACAGATGCGTCCAAGATCAGAAGTTTTCTTGGATTAGCAGGATACTATAGAAGATTTATTGAAGGTTTTTCCAAGTTAGTGAAGCCTCTTACCTCTCTACTGGAGAAAGGCAAAGAGTTCAAATGGGATGAAGCTTGTCAGAATTGTTTTGAGGAACTCAAGAAGAGGTTAACCACTGCACCAATACTGGTAATGCCAGACATCCACAAGGGATTTGAAGTGTATTGCGATGCATCACACCTTGGACTTGGATGTGTGCTAATGCAAGAAGGAAAGGTGATTGCTTATGCTTCAAGACAGTTGAGGAAACATGAGAAGAATTATCCTACACATGATTTGGAACTAGCGGCCGTAGTGCATGCTTTGAAGATTTGGAGGCACTATATGATTGGAAACAAGTGCAAAATCTTCACGGATCACAAAAGCCTGAAATATATATTCACTCAGAAGGAACTCAACCTCAGACAGAGAAGATGGCTTGAGTTGATTAAAGATTATGATTTGGAAATACAATATCACCCCGGAAAGGCAAATGTAGTAGCTGACGCTTTGAGCCGTAAGGGTCAAGTGAACAACATCACTACTCATTTGATGTCACAAGAATTATGCTGGGAAATGGAACGACTCAACCTTGGATTTCTCAATAATGTAGAAGCAACAGTGATGGAGGTCGAATCTACTTTGGAAGAAGAGATCCGTAAAGGACAAGAGTCCGATGAGAGGATTAAGGAAATTAAAACTTTGATTAGTTTGGGTAAAGCCCCAGATTTCACGGAAGATGAACAAGGCACAATATGGTTTAAGAAGAGAATCTGTGTACCGGAAATCGAGCACTTACGCCAACTTATTTTGAGAGAAGCTCATGATTCAGCTTACTCTATTCACCTTGGAAGTACAAAGATGTACCAGGACCTTAAGGAAAAGTATTGGTGGTACGGTCTGAAAAGAGATGTTGCTACTCATGTTGCACTATGTGACGTGTGTCAGCGAGTTAAAGCCGAACACCAAAGACCAGCAGGATTGCTACAACCTCTCAAGGTACCTGAATGGAAATGGGAAGAAATCAGTATGGATTTCATAGTTGGGCTACCCCGTACTCGAGATGGCTATGATTCAATATGGGTCATAGTAGACAGGTTAACTAAAGTAGCACACTTTATACCGGTGAAGACAACTTACTCGGGAGCCCAGTTAGCAGAATTATACATGTCAAGGATTGTTTGTCTGCATGGAGTACCGAAGAAGATCGTATCAGATCGAGGAACCCAGTTTACCTCGCGCTTTTGGAAAAGACTTCATGAGTCCATGGATACCAAGCTAAAATTTAGTTCAGCTTATCATCCTCAAACGGATGGGCAAACGGAAAGAACAAACCAAGTCTTGGAAGATATGCTAAGAGCTTGCGCTCTAAAGCATGGTAGAAGCTGGGATAAAAGTTTGCCTTATGCAGAATTTTCGTATAACAACAGTTATTAAGCAAGTCTCAAAATGGCACCGTTTGAAGCACTATATGGACGAAAGTGTAGAACACCGCTTTATTGGAATCAAACCGGAGAAAGTCAAGTATTTGGTCCAGAAATACTCCAAGAAGCCGAAAAACAAGTACAGATTATTAGAGAAAATTTGAAGACAGCACAGTCAAGACAGAAGAGCTATGCTGATAATAGAAGAAGACAGTTGATGTTTGAAGTAGGAGACTTTGTCTACCTTAAAGTTTCACCGATGAGAGGAATGAAAAGGTTTAAGGTTAAAGGAAAATTATCACCTCGCTATATTGGTCCATTCAAGATTTTGGAAAGAAAAGGCGAAGTAGCCTACCAGTTAGAGCTACCCGATAGACTATCAGATGTGCATGACGTATTTCACGTATCACAACTCAAGAAGTGCTTAAGAGTACTAGAAGAACAGTTACCCATGGAAGAACTGAATGTTAATGAAGATTTGACTTATTCGGAGTACCCAATCAGAATTCTGGAAACATCTCGCAGAATTACACGGAGTAAAGTCATTAACATGTGCAAAGTTCAGTGGAGTCATCATTCGGAAGATGAAGCCACTTGGGAAAGAGAAGATGAACTCAGAGCAGAATTCCCTCAGCTATTCTCGGAAGTTTCTTAATCTCGAGGACGAGATTCTTTTAAGAGGGGTAGGTTTGTAACACCATAAAAGCCATCAATTAAAATAATGAATTTAGTTATTATATTAATTAGGGTCATAATTTTTTTTAAGTGTTTAATTATTTATTTGCATATTGAAACAATTTTCGTTGTGTGCGCTTGATTGCTTATCGGATGTTTATTATCAGGTATTCGTAAAAAGAGATCCTAGTAATTAAACAATAATTAGGAAATATAGTAATTATTAGTCTAAAAACAAGTATTCTATTTATAAATATTTTTGGTATTTTTTTTTGAATTTTTGAGCTGTTTAAAAATTCATTTCAGAATTTTAAAAAAAAACCAAAACTCCTAAACTAAACCGGCCCACTAGGGGCCCAATACTCCAAACCCTAAACTACTGAGCCGCGCGCGCCCTGGGAATAATTCCCAGCCGCCGCTCCCTCTACTACTCCCTCTCTCTCTCCCCTAATTCCTCTCTCCCGCCGCCGTCTCTCTCCCTCACGTCTCTCTCTCTCTCTCTCTCACGTTTCTCTCTCTCCCACTCTCTCTCTCCTAATTCCTCTCTCCCGTCGCCGCTCCACTCCCTCTCTCCTCTCTGTTTTCTCTCTCCCTCGCCGCTTCTCTCTCCCACGCGTTGGCCGCGCGCATGCAGCCGCCCGCGCCGAGCGCGCCTCTGCTGCGCGAGCGCACGACCCGCCAGGAGCCGCCAACCGCGACGCCGCGATGCCACGGCGTGACGCGAGCCCGACCGCCGCGACGACTCGAGCGAGCAGTGCGCTGTCCACCCGCGTGACGCGTCCGTTTCTTGCGTTATGGACTTCATTCCCTCCGTTTCTCCTCCCCATTCCTCACACCGTTAATGCCTTGAAGAAACTGACGTAGTGATGGCCATGAAGGCAGCAGCGCCCCATTCAAGCTCCCTGGCAGACTCTCCCCTCCCTCTCTCTATAAAAGGGAACAACAGAGCCTCTCCATTCCTGCCTACTCGAATTTGCCTCTCCCTCTAGCACTCCTCGCTCATCGCTAGTGCGTTGCCGTTCGTCGCCGGAGTGTGCCGTTCGTCGCCGGAGTTCACCGGAGCCGCGTACTAGCTGTCCGTAGTCGAGCCCCGCTCTCCGTCCGGCCGAAACCCGTCGATCCGTCCCCGTCACACGCACGAACCCGAGGTTGTTGGCGACCCAAATTTATTTTATGTATTTTATAAAGTGCTTTCGATTCGATTCATGTGTTGTATAGTTCGTTTGTTGTAATATGAACACATGTGATTCCAATTTATGTATTTGTGTGCGCTACGGAATTTGTTAAAAATATACGATTAGTAGTGCACCGTGTTATTCCATGTAATCGACGCGTTGATTTTGGTTTAGAAAAATATGGCGTAGATTTAATAGTCACACGTTGGTGATAAAAATACTAGATAAGAAATTATAGTCAATTTTGGTCACAATAAATTCTAGAAACTATTTGGAGAATTATAGGTGCACTTTTGATGGATTAGAAAATGGTATAGAACTCATGTCATTTGAATAATATAGGATTTTAGATGATTTATCTAATTATTTTATTAGCATATTTTTTATAAAGAGAGGAGAAAATATCATTGGTAGATGGTAAAATAGGTTTTTGCTAGTCAAATAAACATGTTCGCAGATTTAGAACTTAAAATTGTTAGAGTACTAGTTTATGTCAAATAACCTCGCTTGTGTTAGAAAATGTTTAATTAATAGTTTATAAGGATTTTTAGAATATTAATATTATTAAATTCATTTTTGCTATACTAACTAATTTGAGATAGAAGGAATAAAGGGTATTAATTTATTTATTAGTATTAAAAGATCATAAGTATTATTTAACTTCATTGATGGTGTTAAAATAAATTAATATTAGTTAAAATTATACTTATTGCACCCACTCCTAAATTCACCATTAGGATTCACATTAATAGCTATAATTAAATTAATAAGTATTTACGCGATTAGTACGTAATTAAAATGTGATTAGTACGACGTGTTAATGTGCATGTAATGGTGTATGATTATGTAATGGTGCATGATTACTTATGGGTGTATACTTTATTTTTGTATGTGCGATGTGCGACTATAATAGAAGCGGACTGTGTGGTAGAGAATCCGAACTCGTTCGGGGACGACCCGCAAGACGCTGTTGAGCAAGGCAAGTGGATTCTCCCTCTGCATATTCTGTTTGTACCTATTCATTGCATATAATAATGTTTACTTTTTTTTGATATATTGCATAATTTGATGGGATTTACCTAATTAAGGATTTCCTAGATTTATTACCCGTTGTTTAACCTGGGGAAAATTATTAAGTTGTGCAAGAATTTAAGCCACCGCTCAACTTAATGTTTTCTTAATGTCACTCATTAATTGATTTTAATGTTCCAAAGATTTAATTGGCAATTATGGCATTAACCCGATGGTTAAGATAACATTATTACAAATTTAATTGGAACATGGAGTGACCACCCAGGATAACAGTGCAACCACGAGTGCTATCATGGCTCTGGCTTTGGTAATTAGCTCTATATGCTTAGTGCCTAGCAACCTTACCTGAAAGATGGGCAAGAGGGGGAGCGGTAGGTGCTGGCAGCCCATGTTAACATGGGGTCGTATTCTTGGCTAAGGTACTTCACCCAGGGGGCCACCACCATCGTCTTAGAAACCTTAGCGGGTTGCTTCGTATTAAGTGTATTTTGTGAAAACCTCATAATGGATCCCTAGCCATTCACCTCGGCAGTGTCTAAGGGTCCGATCAACCCGGGCTAAATGGGATACATGGCTTGTGGGTAAAGTTGTACCACCTCTGCAGAGTGTAAAACTGATATATCAGCCGTGCTCCCGGTTATGAGCGACCTGGACTCCTCACATGATAATTGAACTTAAAGATGGACATAAATTAAGATCCGATGACCTGCCAATAATTTGCTTAAGTGGTTTCACTTAAGTGTTTTTGTTATATTCATATTCCTTTGTTTAATTGGGATATTTGGGATTCACTCTTATTAGTAAGACAGGTGTTGTTAATAAAATGTTGACCAACTAAAATGCTTACTGCTCAACCTTAGCCTCACCTTGTTATACCTGCATTAATTTTTCCCCCACTTGCTGAGCCCCGACCATAAGTGAGCTCACCCTTGCTAATATTTTGATCAGAGGGTGATGCTGGAGTCTTTGATGGAGAATTTATCGACGAGGAATTCTAAGTCTAACGATGCGCCGGTCAACTTCCTGTGGAAGATTGCCCAGTTGTTTATTTCCGCTTTACTTTGATATGATACTTGTTTAAGACACAATGTTTCAGATGATGTAATAAAGTTTTATACTCTCTTTACGCCTTTATTGCATTGTCTTTTGATATATTACACTTGTGACGTCAACATATGTGTGGAAATGGATCCTGGCACACATATGGTATGCGCTCGGTTCTACCCCTGGAACCGGGTGTGACACGTTCTCCGAACAACAATCGCGCGCGGTCGGCGGTTCCTCGCTGGAAGTTGGCGATCTGCGTAGGACGTCTTCGCCGGTGAGCCGCTCTTCTTCTGTGATATCCGTGTTTGCATCGGGTGTTTGGGCGGGCGCTGGTGACATGGTCGGTCGATCCTGGGAGCCCGGTGAGCTACCAGTGTACCCCAGTCATGTCAGTAGCGAGCATCGGTAATGGTGGGAAATGGTGTTCAGCGCGGCCGTCTGAGTCTGGACATAGAGAGGTAGAAGAAGGGTCACTGTCCGTTGGATCCGTAATGGAGGACTGTTATTAGATTGACTCATACCGTTTCGATGAGAGTAAATCCGAGCGTTGATCGGAGATCTGAGGGGTTCAGATAACTCACGCCATAATTACTTCTGGACCGTCAGATTCACATCGGACGGTTCGGGTCATATACGGGTCCACGTATTGCCTTGATTTAATCGTGGCCCTCGGAGTAAGATCTAACGGCCAGATCCATCCCATACCCCTTCGGTCGTGCATTTGTTTAAAGAGACCCTGAAGGATTAGGAAATAAACCCGCAATCCACAAAAAAAACTGTACACTGAGTCTTGGGAACCTTGCGTAGTGGCCCCTGTTTTATCTGTAAATTGGCGCGCAGTCCAGAGGGAAATAAAAATAGAGAAATAATTAGGGCAAATTAATTTTTAGTGCAAAAATAATTCCAGAAACTTGTATAATTCATATTTAATTTATTTTAGCTCCAAATTGAGTCATTCCAATTCCTATAATTTTGTATTAATATTGTCTATAACTATGTAATACTATTTTGACATGAAAACAATAATAAAATTGATCTCCCAACTAATCTCATATCAAATACATAAAATCTTCATAAAATCATAACTCCTTCATTTTAACTCCGAATTGACTCGTTCCAGTTGCGTTAGTCTCATATAAATATTTACTATGCAATAATAACATTTATTGTATCATGTTTCATTCTTTATAACTAGATTTTTATTTAACTTATGATTGGTTAGTCTTGTTAAACTGCTTATCATTATAATATACTAGAATATGATCTCTGATCAATTTATAACTTAGATCAAAGTAAGTTAATTATTTATAGAATAACCTCTCATGTGATTTATATTAGCCAATTTATAATATAGTTTAATATTTCAATCACATAAATCCTCTATAAAATCGTAATTCCTTAACTGTAACTCTGATCTTAGTGGTTCTCGTTCCCACGATCTCGTAGCTTCGCGTAGATCATTATTATTCAGTCTGTACTTATGTTTGGTGTGATGTTAATTTTGTCTATACTATATCTGCTTGTATTGCTACGACTAGCAGTGCGGTCACGAGGATCCGAAGAATCACCCGGTCATTGGAATCTCAAGTGCCAGGCAAGTTGTGCCCTTGACCACTTTTATACCCAATAATTTTCTTCAATGTCATTTATTCATGCATATGTTAATTTTGATGGGACCCAATAGGTCACCCTAGATTGTTTATTCCTTTTTACCTTGTTATCCCTGAATCACTTGGGTAGTTTTTGCTATTGCTTTACATGGTTTTGGGATAATCTTTCATTATATTCATGTTCCAATTCTTTTGTTCTTCTATTTATGTTCATGTCAAGATCATTAATGTTAATTGGAACATGGAGCTTAACTTGAGAAACATGTGCCACCACAAGGGAGGAATGGGACCCCTTGGCTAACTAATTAGGAAAGCTAGTGGAAGCCTACCTTACCCGAAAGGGGCAAGGGTAGTAGAGGAGTTGCATGCAAGGAGGTTCTCGGGTTGATTTTGCTGCGATGGCGGTCAGACGGGGGATTCTTGCAAGTGCTCTTCCCATAAACTGTAACGGGTTTTCGGAAGCTAGTGGAACTTTGTAAAGGCCTCGTAGTGGATCCCTAGCCATTCACCTCGGTAGTGTCTAAGGGTCTAGCTAGCCCTGGCGACATGGGAAACACGACTTGTGGGTAAAGGGTACAACCTCTGTAGAGTGTAAAACTGGTATACTAGCCGAGCTCACGGTCAAGAGCAGCTCAGGACTCTTTGATGATTAATATATGGAACTTAAATTCAATTTGTTATTTGCATTTGCATGGGTTTATTATTAATTTTGTTCTATTTTATTATTATGGTTGATATTTACTTATATCTAGTAATTGCTAATAAAACTTTGACCAACTTTAAAAGCAATGCTCAGCTTTAACCATTCTCTTTGGTAAGCCTTACACTTCACATGAACTCCCACCTTTGGTGAGTTCATGCCACATTATTCCCCACAACTTGTTGAGCGATGAACATGTGTGAGCTCACCCTTGCTGTCTCACACCCCCCCCCCCCACATAGGTCAAGAACAGGTACCACTTGATGAGGCGCATGGTGGATGTTGCGCTGTGTTTGTGAGAGGTCTAGGTCGTCGTCTCCCAGTCGACTTTTTGGCGCCAAGGATGGATTTTAGATCCTGTTATATTTATCTTTTATTTTGTAAGTCTTTTGCTATGTAATAAATACTCTGATTATATTGTGACATTATCTCTATACACTCTGTATTATATATGTTGTCTTCTTTGGCGCATGTATGAGATGCACCCGGCTTTGTCCCTTAAAGTCCGGGTGTGACAGCAGAGGTGCTTCGATCTGCTATTAGTAAAGGATTTAGTGTGCAAGAAGGAAAGTTTTATCTGGTAGATGGTGGCTATGCAAATACAGCATCATACATTGCACCATACAGAGGAGTTTGGTACCATCTCAGTCAGTTTAGGAGGCGTCGTTCATCACAAAGTGGTTATGCAAACTACAAAGAGTTGTTCAATCATCGCCATGCAATTCTCCGCAACCATATAGAGAGGGCCATTGGTGTTCTTAAGAAAAGGTTCCTGATTCTAAAAGTAGGGACATTCCATCCCATAGCAAACCAAATCAAGATCGTTGCTGCAGTCGTTGCATTTCACAACATAATTAGAGGGCATAATGGTGATGAAGGATGGCTGGATAACCAACCAGATTATATATCTCCAAGTCAATATGTTGATGTCCTTGAGGGAGACAACAACTATCCTAATGACACAGAGTCAAGTGATGGAAGTACACTAAGAGATCAGATTGCACTGCAGATGTGGGCTACCTACAATATTTGATTAGCTTGAGTCCAAATACAATAAGGCATTGTAGATGTGCAGTTTTTGCTATGTCTAGTTTCTCTACCATATTTTTTTAATGTATTGTCTGATGCTTGTTAATTCGGGAACAATGTTTGTAGCTTGATGTAATGCTGTAATGCAACTATCTGTCTTATCTACTTATACAACTGTGTTGTGCTAGTTATTCCATCACTTTTTTGTGTGATCTGAAATGTCAAATGCAGGTATCTAGTAATACACTTGATTTTTCTTCTCTTTTTTGGCCTTTATTCAACTGTACATAGTGTAACATTGTATGTTCTTTTTATTTTACTAATGCCTTTGAATATTTATTGGAAAATATAGCCATGTCAAAGGAAGTTGCAAGGGCGTCCTAGAACTCAACATATGAGAAGGGTTTAGTCGATGTACTACATGACTACAAAGATAACCCAAAGTTGAAGGGTCAAAATGGATGGAATTCAGAGGGATGGAAGTGTATCACTGCTAAGTTTAATGAAAGGTTCTCTTTGGCTCATTTCACAAAACAACAACTACAAGAGAAGGAGAAAGAACTTAAATCAAGTTATAAAGTAGTAAGAGATTCAAGAAAGAAAAGTGGGACTGGTTGGAATGACTCCCTATGTATGATATTAGCTGAACCAGAGGTTTGGGCAAGGTTGATTAGTGTAAGCAATTTCTTTTTATAACATTATGTATTTGCTTATTCAATATGATCTTTTTTGTTGCTGAGAACTAATTACATTTCATGTTGCATTTAATAGGCTCACCCAAAGGTTGCAAGGTTTCGTAAGAAGCCATTTTCTCTTTTCTACTCTTTAGAAGCACTTTATGAAGGTGAGTTTGTGTCCATTTCCTCTTTTATACTCTTTTCTAATAGGCTATGAGCTATTATACCTATTCACATCTGTTCATTTTTATAGGTAGTGTGGCTACAGGAGACTTAAATTTCACATCAACTCAACAGCTGCCTCCTTATGCTCCTCTATCTGTTGATACTCTTGCTCCTCCTGCTATTGTTCCTCCTCTTGCTCCTCCTACTACTGTTCCTCCTCTTGCTCCTCCTGCTTCTGTTCCTTTTGTTCCTTCTGCTCCTACTTTGTTGTTCCTTCAGTTAGGAGTACATTTGAACAGACTCTCCATCCATTCAATACAAATCCATTTGATTTGGATGGACAAGAGATGACAAGTGAAGCTCAATCTGTGTCAGCTATTCATGAAGCAAGAGAGGGAGAAGGTAGCAAAAGCAGAAAGCGTAAGCAGAGCCTTGTTGGAGCAGCTCTCGAAGACTATGTGGAGTTCAAAAAGAGCCAAACTAACAAGGCACTTGATGCTCTTAAAGAACTTTCCATGAGGAAGTGTATGAAGGAAATGGAAGCAATGGATGGATTCACAGATGAGGAGAAGTCATATGCTATGGAGGTCTTTGAGTCCGAGATTAATAGAGAGGCTTTCATGTCAACAATGAACCACAATGTTCGAAGAATGTGGCCAAAGCGCAAAATCAGGTATGTCCATAGTTAAGCATGTAACAAAACATAGCTTCCAAGAACATGTTAGCAACATACTTCTGCAAGTTTCTTCGCTTTTGTCATTTCCTAGTTGTAAAATGTTGGTACATGATGTAAACTAAACCGTGTGTCAATTGGTGCTACTTGGTCTTTGTAACACCTCAAAATCTCATTTTGAGAATTAGGTAAAATTTCCCAAAGATTTTGAGTTAGAATATTTTTTTTCAAAACTTTTGAAGTCATATCCCCTAAATTAAATATCCCTCCTAATAAAGAGTTAATTAAAAGGTACCCATATGAGGTTAGTTATCCCACTTTCGAATCAAAAGTATTGTCAATTATTTAAGTTAATAGAATTATTCCCTTATTAGGTATGAAAGAAATCGTCTCAGGTATAATTAAGTAAAGTGTCTCCTAATAGACACCCTATACTAAATATTATGTTCTCCTAAAATAATCAAGTAATAAATATAGAAACCTTCAATATATTTAGTTTGGCTACACATTAAAAATATCATATTTTCTTGACGTCTTGACATTTTTGCCTAAATAAATGAATAAAGTACTTAATATAAAATAAATATAGTTGCATCGTACTGAAATTTCTTTGACTGTGCATATTTCGAATTTTAAACTGGGTTGGAAATTTAAAATGGAAAATGACATCTAGAAATAAGAGAATAAAAAAACAAAAAAATGCACCTATCGGAGACTCCCTCACGTGGTCTCACCTATGCATGGCCTTGGGGCAAATTTGCCTTCTGCCGACCCAACAAAACAAACGACACCGATTAACATGTAATCTCCAAGTTTTTTTTATTATTTTATTCCTCTAGCCGGATGCTTGTGTCATGTTGACATCATGCGTGACGCCAGCAAGCTAAATCCTTCCTGCACGTAACAAACTTGGGCTCACGATCGTAACAAACTCCGGCCGTGCGCGAACGGTCTCCGCCAGCTACGCTCGCCTGGGTGGGGCTTCGCGTATAAAGTGCCGCAGCCACCACGCCCTCTCACCGGTCACCGCCAACAAGCCACCGCATGTTCTTGTAGAAGAAATCTGAGAGCCATCAACATTGCTATGCGGGTCAAAGAGAGGAGGAAGCCCCCCTCGTGTCTACGCCATCGACAAGCATTGGAGTCTGGTCTGGAGAGCGTCCGGAAAACCAGGAATTCGCCGCCGGAGTACATCACCGCCGCGGTGCTCCTTTGTTTCGTGGACAAGGACTGCTACTACTCTAGGGCCGGTAAGAATCCACCCATGCCGTCCGACCAATCTTCCTCTTCGAGTAGAGCATGTCGGAGCGAAGTTGTACGCCGGGGTAGCCGATCTCCCTGATGTCCGGCCATAGCCGCTGTCGTAAGAAGCGCAGCGCCGTCGGGGTAGGAAATGAAGGATGGAAAGGGAGGTGAGAGGGATAGCCTTGGCCGTTGATCGGTCAACCAGCGGTCAGGATCAAAACAAACATGCTGCTTTGGTGGGATTGGATCCGAACCGTAGGGTGTCCTGTGAGCGGCTGAAATTAGAAGGCAGACACCCCCTTCAATTAATTAATGTTGGGTCCTGGATTATGTTATAATTGACCCGCGGTCCCACAACATTTATAAAATAATTAGATCTAGGTCCTGAAATTGATGATTTAGCCTCTAAGCTTTCGTAGGATTCTGGCCATGGTCCGGTCAGCTTAATAATTAGCAAAAATATACTAAAATTGAATTCCTTATATTTTAATTTTTTTATCAATTTCCGTTACAATAAATTTATGAAAATATTTTTATCATCTAGTAACCTTATTTTAGTATGGAACACATGGTTAAATTAATGCGCTGATTTGTTTTGCATCTATCACTTAAAACTTCGAAAATTCATAATCAATTCATTTTAACTCCGAATTGACCCGTTCCAGTTGCGTTAGCTTCGTATAAATATTTACTACACAATAGAAACATTTGTTATAGAATATCTTATCTTATGATTTACATTAACCAATTTATAATATAGTTTAATATTGTAATCACATGGATCTTGTATAAATCATAACTCTTTAACCGTGATTCCGAATTTAGTGGTTCTTGTTTCCACGATCTCGTAGCAACGCATAGATTATTATTACGCAGTTTATTATTATGTTTGGTGTGATGTTAATTTTGCCTATACCATGTTTGTTTGTATTGCTACGACTAGCGTGAGGTCATGAGTCACCTAAAGATCATCCTGGTACCTGGAATCTCAAGTCCCAGGCAAGTTGTGCCCTTGATCACTTCTTTTACCCATTCATGTTCTTATTATTCATGATGATCTGCATAGGATAATTTTGCTGGGACCCAATAGGATACCCTAGATTTGACTATCTTTATACCTTGCTTCACCACTGGTTTTACTACTAAAGTTTTGGGTAGTACATGCTATTGCTTTATGTGGATTTGGGTATAGAGATATTCATCACTCATTGTTATACTATTTATTGTTATCTGTTTTATTCTTCAATGTTCATGTTAAGATCATTATGTTAATGGGAACATGGAGAACCACCCGGGAAAACAGTGCTACCACAAGGGTTTAATGGGACGCCCTTGGCTGATTAACTAGGAAAGCTAGTGGAGGGCTACCTTACCCGAAAGGGGCAAGGGCAGTAGGGGAGTGGTCAGTGTAGGGAGGTCCTTGGGTTGATTTTGCTGCGATGGCGGTCAGGCAAGAACCCTGCACTGGAGCTTCCTATAAACTGTAGCGGGTAGTCTGAAGCTAGTGGAACTTTGTAAAGGCCTCGTAGTGGTACCCTGCCTCGCTTCCTTGGTAGAGGTGTATGGAGTCTGATCAACTCCGTGGCAAATGGGTAACACGACTTGTGGGTAAAGATGCGCAACCTCTACAGAGTGTAAAACTGGTATACTAGCCATGCTCACGGTCATGAGCGGCTCGGACACTCACATGATTAATTTATGGAACTTAAACTTAATTTGTCATCTCATTGCATTTGGGATTATTTTATTATTACTTTTATTTATTATTACTATGGTTTGGTATTTACTTACACTTAGTAACTGCTAATAAAATTTTGACCAACTTATAAAAGCAATGCTCAGCTTCAGCCTCTATTTCATTGATCAGCCTTACACTTCATGAACTCCCACCTTTGGTGAGTTCATGCCACATTATTCCCCACGACTTGTTGAGCTATGAACGTATGTGAGCTCACTCTTGCTGTCTCACACCCCCCCACAGGAGAAGAACAGGTGGTTCAGGAGGAGCCTCAAAGCGAGGAGTATGATCTGATCTAGGTGGCGTTTCTCAGTCGACATTGGCGCCGACGATCCTTAGTTCGTTTTATAATTATCTTTATTTTGTAATAAGTCTTCCGCTATGTAATAAATACTCTGATGTTTTATGACATTTATCTCTATACACTCTGTTATTATATATGTTGTCTTCTTTGGCGCATGTATGAGATGCACCCGGCTTTGTTCTTTAAATCCGGGTGTTACAGAAGTGGTATCAGAGGAATGTTGACTGTAGGACGAAACCTAGATAGAACTGGACAACCATTACTTACTTACCTTTGCTACTCTGATTCTTTCTAAAACTTTCCTTAATCTTTTTCTCATCTATTTCCGCTTTACTCTGATTACTTTTACCTTTTCTTTTCTAAAGACAAATGTGAATTTCACACTTTGAAATTCTGTGCCTAAAGTGACCTTTAAGAATAGGAGACCTACTCATAGGAACAAAAACAAAACTATTTTTGTAGGTATATATAGGTACTTGAATGATTGTTCTTATGACACTTGTCTGATTTGATTCTTTGATTGAGTGTGATGGGTTGTGGAGTAATGTCCACAATCACATCTGCATATACATATGAAAAAAAACGGTTATAAAAATATCTAAATGAACTAGGTTATCCCTCATCAAAGAATCTAGCCTAGCAAAATCCATCTTATCTTGAAAAAGTCTATCCTACACTCATAGATCCATCTTATCCTAAAAAAATAGATTCTCATCTTATCTTGAAAAGATTTATCTTATCCTAATAGATCTATCTGACCTCAAAAGATTCTACCTTATCCTTATGGATTCATCTTACCCCAATAAGCATATTTATCCCGCGCTAGTGTAACAACCATGATCTAGCCTAAAATAAATAAGATCTTATCTAGTCAAACTAGTCACACCAATCTAACCTAGATCTGATCTAATCTAAAGTGACTTATCAAACATGTTAGATAATACTGATGAAATAGATTAGACTCTACTCCTATAGAACGGGTCTTAACTTAGTTCACCCCGCACTAAATTAAGAATGATAGATCGACTTGGCCATATGCAACTACCTTAACCATCCAATAGTTGCATAACCACACAATTTTAACCTAGCAAGAGATTCTAACCTACCTACACCATACAATCCATCCTACTCACATATGTCCTAGCCATATGTCCTTAACTCGGATGACAACTCCAAGAAATAAAGGCCAAAGAAGACCAACCATGTCAAAAAAAGGATAAGCATCAACTCAAGACTTCAAAGGTCAAGTTGAATCGCCAGCAGAATCAAGATCCATAGTTTAGGATGAAGTCTTTCCTTATTATACCCTTGCCACAACCTCTACTTGCCATAATCGTACCTGACCTAATGAATATCTAAACATACAATATTCATATCATCTACTAACTGTTAAAAAAAACTTGAACAAAACTTTGATTCCCAAAACCAAATGAGAAACTAAAATTCTAGACCAAACCTATTATATTCCTTTTCTTACAAATCTCGAGGACGAGATTCCTTTTAAGGGGGGTAGGATTTGTAACACCTCAAAATCTCATTTTGAGAATTAGGTAAAATTTCCCAAAGATTTTGAGTTAGAATATTTTTTTTCAAAACTTTTGAAGTCATATCCCCTAAATTAAATATCCCTCCTAATAAAGAGTTAATTAAAAGGTACCCATATGAGGTTAGTTATCCCACTTTCGAATCAAAAGTATTGTCAATTATTTAAGTTAATAGAATTATTCCCTTATTAGGTATGAAAGAAATCGTCTCAGGTATAATTAAGTAAAGTGTCTCCTAATAGACACCCTATACTAAATATTATGTTCTCCTAAAATAATCAAGTAATAAATATAGAAACCTTCAATATATTTAGTTTGGCTACACATTAAAAATATCATATTTTCTTGACGTCTTGACATTTTTGCCTAAATAAATGAATAAAGTACTTAATATAAAATAAATATAGTTGCATCGTACTGAAATTTCTTTGACTGTGCATATTTCAAATTTTAAACTGGGTTGGAAATTTAAAATGGAAAATGACATCTAGAAATAAGAGAATAAAAAAAACAAAAAAAATGCACCTATCGGAGACTCCCTCACGTGGTCTCACCTATGCATGGCCTTGGGGCAAATTTGCCTTCTGCCGACCCAACAAAACAAACGACGCCGATTAACATGTAATCTCCAAGTTTTTTTATTATTTTATTCCTCTAGCCGGATGCTTGTGTCATGTTGACATCATGCGTGACGCCAGCAAGCTAAATCCTTCCTGCACGTAACAAACTTGGGCTCACGATCGTAACAAACTCCGGTCGTGCGCGAACGGTCTCCGCCAGCTACGCTCGCCTAGGTGGGGCTTCGCGTATAAAGTGTCGCAGCCACCACGCCCTCTCACCGGTCATCGCCAACAAGCCACCGCATGTTCTTGTAGAAGAAATCTGAGAGCCATCAACATTGCTATGCGGGTCAAAGAGAGGAGGAAGCCCCCCTCGTGTCTACGCCATCGACAAGCATTGGAGTCTGGTCTGGAGAGCGTCCGGAAAACCAGGAATTCGCCGCCGGAGTACATCACCGCCGCGGTGCTCCTTTGTTTCGTGGACAAGGACTGCTACTACTCTAGGGCCGGTAAGAATCCACCCATGCCGTCCGACCAATCTTCCTCTTCGAGTAGAGCATGTCGGAGCGAAGTTGTACGCCGGGGTAGCCGATCTCCCTGATGTCCGGCCATAGCCGCTGTCGTAAGAAGCGCAGCGCCGTCGGGGTAGGAAATGAAGGATGGAAAGGGAGGTGAGAGGGATAGCCTTGGCCGTTGATCGGTCAACCAGCGGTTAGGATCAAAACAAACATGCTGCTTTGGTGGGATTGGATCCGAACCGTAGGGTGTCCTGTGAGCGGCTGAAATTAGAAGGCAGACACCCCCTTCAATTAATTAATGTTGGGTCCTGGATTATGTTATAATTGACCCACGGTCCCACAACATTTATAAAATAATTAGATCTAGGTCCTGAAATTGATGATTTAGCCTCTAAGCTTTCGTAGGATTCTGGCCATGGTCCGGTCAGCTTAATAATTAGCAAAAATATACTAAAATTGAATTCCTTATATTTTAATTTTTTTATCAATTTCCGTTACAATAAATTTATGAAAATATTTTTATCATCTAGTAACCTTATTTTAGTATGGAACACATGGTTAAATTAATGCGCTGATTTGTTTTGCATCTATCACTTAAAACTTCGAAAATTCATAATCAATTCATTTTAACTCCGAATTGACCCGTTCCAGTTGCGTTAGCTTCGTATAAATATTTACTACACAATAGAAACATTTGTTATAGAATATCTTATCTTATGATTTACATTAACCAATTTATAATATAGTTTAATATTGTAATCACATGGATCTTGTATAAATCATAACTCTTTAACCGTGATTCCGAATTTAGTGGTTCTTGTTTCCACGATCTCGTAGCAACGCATAGATTATTATTACGCAGTTTATTATTATGTTTGGTGTGATGTTAATTTTGCCTATACCATGTTTGTTTGTATTGCTACGACTAGCGTGAGGTCATGAGTCACCTAAAGATCATCCTGGTACCTGGAATCTCAAGTCCCAGGCAAGTTGTGCCCTTGATCACTTCTTTTACCCATTCATGTTCTTATTATTCATGATGATCTGCATAGGATAATTTTGCTGGGACCCAATAGGATACCCTAGATTTGACTATCTTTATACCTTGCTTCACCACTGGTTTTACTACTAAAGTTTTGGGTAGTACATGCTATTGCTTTATGTGGATTTGGGTATAGAGATATTCATCACTCATTGTTATACTATTTATTGTTATCTGTTTTATTCTTCAATGTTCATGTTAAGATCATTATGTTAATGGGAACATGGAGAACCACCCGGGAAAACAGTGCTACCACAAGGGTTTAATGGGACGCCCTTGGCTGATTAACTAGGAAAGCTAGTGGAGGGCTACCTTACCCGAAAGGGGCAAGGGCAGTAGGGGAGTGGTCAGTGTAGGGAGGTCCTTGGGTTGATTTTGCTGCGATGGCGGTCAGGCAAGAACCCTGCACTGGAGCTTCCTATAAACTGTAGCGGGTAGTCTGAAGCTAGTGGAACTTTGTAAAGGCCTCGTAGTGGTACCCTGCCTCGCTTCCTTGGTAGAGGTGTATGGAGTCTGATCAACTCCGTGGCAAATGGGTAACACGACTTGTGGGTAAAGATGCGCAACCTCTGCAGAGTGTAAAACTGGTATACTAGCCGTGCTCACGGTCATGAGCGGCTCGGACACTCACATGATTAATTTATGGAACTTAAACTTAATTTGTCATCTCATTGCATTTGGGATTATTTTATTATTACTTTTATTTATTATTACTATGGTTTGGTATTTACTTACACTTAGTAACTGCTAATAAAATTTTGACCAACTTATAAAAGCAATGCTCAGCTTCAGCCTCTATTTCATTGATCAGCCTTACACTTCATGAACTCCCACCTTTGGTGAGTGCATGCCACATTATTCCCCACGACTTGTTGAGCTATGAACGTATGTGAGCTCACTCTTGCTGTCTCACACCCCCCCCCCCCACAGGAGAAGAACAGGTGGTTCAGGAGGAGCCTCAAAGCGAGGAGTATGATCTGATCTAGGTGGCGTTTCTCAGTCGACATTGGCGCCGACGATCCTTAGTTCGTTTTATAATTATCTTTATTTTGTAATAAGTCTTCCGCTATGTAATAAATACTCTGATGTTTTATGACATTTATCTCTATACACTCTGTTATTATATATGTTGTCTTCTTTGGCGCATGTATGAGATGCACCCGGCTTTGTTCTTTAAATCCGGGTGTTACAGTCTTTGCAGAGTGCTAAGTGGAAGCAACACTTGAAGCTGACATGGAGAAGGAAAATGGAACCGTGTGTCATACTTCTGCAAGTTTCTTCGCTTTTGTCAAAGTTCACAACGAAAGGACTTGTACTCTGTTTTTATGTTATATTGTCTATTTGTACGTGTGAATGAAAATGATCTTATGTGATGTGATGATGGATAGATTAACTTTGTTGGATATTAGATGATCATGTCATGTGCATGTTTTTTAGATTTTTAGTGATGTTTCATTGTGTTTTTGTTTTTCTAAATATTTTCTTTGATTTTTTATGATTTTTGAAGTATTTTGTCTCAAGAGGGGTTTTTAGCCCCTTGGTTGTCAAACAGTGGCAGTGAAATACACCGGAGTGGAAAAAAATCCTCCCAGGGAATTAAAGTGTCATTTTAAATCCCCTTGGTGGATTATTTCCGTAGGTTTTTTGTCTATTTTTTACCAAACCAGCCCTAAATCAAAATCTCTCTTAATTTGTATCAATCTCCTCTAATCCATATGGATCGAAAATAACCGAACAAGCCCTGCAGGGATCTCCAAAGCCTTGTGCCAGGCGATCTTGGTGCTCCTCGCCGCGGCTGCGCCGCAGACGATGCAGGCGACTGAGAGCACCTAGAGGGGGGGTGAATAGGTGATCCTGTAACACTTCAAAACTTAAGCCATAAAACTTGGTTAATTGTTAGCACAATAATTGCCAAGTGGCTATAGAGGAATCCTCAACAAAACACAATAACCAACAAAGATCAATCACAGAGATGGCACAGTGGTTATCCCGTGGTTCGGCCAAGACCAACGCTTGACTACTCCACGTTGTGGCGTCCCAACGGACGAGGGTTGCAATCAACCCCTCTCAAGCGGTCCAAAGACCCACTTGAATACCACGGTGTTTTGCTTGCTTTATCTCAATCCCGTTTGCGAGGAATCTCCACAACTTGGAGCCTCTCGCCCTTACACTTGAAATTCACAAAGAACACGGAGCAAGGGAGGGATTAGCAACGCACACAAGACACAAGAATCAGAGTGTCAACACGCACACAAATCGCAACAAGAGCTCGCAACACAACTCAATGAGTTCACAACTCCACTAGAGCTCTATATGCTATCACAATGAAACGAATGCGCGAAATCGATGTCTTGGTGCTTAGAAATGTTGTTGAGATGCTTGGTGTGCTCCTCCATGCGCCTAGGGGTCCCTTTTATAGCCCCAAGGCAGCTAGGAGCCGTTGGGAGCAATCTTGGAAGGCAGATCTTGCCTTCTGTCGTCTGGCGCACCGGACAGTCTGGTGCACACCGGACATGTCCGGTGCCCGATTTCTTTCCATAAACAGCGCAGTCAACCGTTGGCAGCCTGGGAGCCGTTGGTCCACTTGACATGTCCGGTGCACACCGGACAGTCCGGTGCCATCTTCTAGCCGTTGGCTCGGCCACGTGTCCCGCGCAGATTGCGCGGCCGACCGTTGGCCCGGCCGACCGTTGGCTCACCGGACAGTCCGGTGCACACCGGACAGTCCGGTGATTTTTAGCCGTACGCCGCCGTCGAAGTCCCGAGAGCAGCCACTTTGCCCAAGCCAGCCTGGCGCACCGGACAGTGTCCGGTGCACCACCGGACAGTCCGGTGCACCCAGACTGGGCAGACTTTGGCTGCTCGAGCCATCTCTTCTCCAACTCGATTTTTTCTGTTTCCAGCACTTATACACAATACATTAGTCCATAAAACAATGTACTAAGTTTGAGAAACATACCTTTATCCTTGATTTGTACTTTGTCCACCATTTTACAATTAGGCACCTGTGTTGGGCACTAAATCACCAAAACACTTAGAAATGGCCCAAGGGCACATTTCCCTTTCAATCTCCCCCTTTTTGGTGATTTATGCCAACACAACATAAAGAAAGTAGAACAAGTACAAAATCAAATCAAATAAGAAATCAAAATTGTTTTGATTCAATTTTGACATATATGGATCACTCTATGCCACCACTTGGTTTGTTTTTGCAAATCAAACTCAAATTCCTATCTCTAAGTCAAGACCAATTGTAGAGACATAAAGAGAGGTTTTCCAAAGAAATTTGATCAAGGATTTCAAAAACTCCCCCTTTTTCCCATAATCAACACTTCTCCCCACAAGAGGCCAACTTTTGACATAAAAGACAATAAAAGAGTTTTGTCAAACCAAAAGCTCTAATCTACTATTTTCAAAATTTCTCAAGTGGTAGCTGATCCATTTAGCCTTTATTTTCTCCCCCTTTGGCATCAAGCACCAAAACGGGATCAATCTTGGCCCTTCAACCCCATTGCCTCACCAAAACTTTCAAATAAGAACACAAAGGCAATAGGAGTATAAAGATGAACTTGGAAAAGTTACTCTTTCTCATCGGAGTGCAGTGGAAGTCTTGCATGGTCCAAGTCCACCTTTTCCCTTTCAATTCTCCTTGGAGACTAAAACAACCAAACTCAAGTACATGGTTAGTCTCAAAAGGGTCAAGTTGTAGCACAGCTCCCCCTAAATATGTGCATCTCTTGCAAACAGGACTTGTGAGGTCCAGGGAGTGTTTGTACAACTTGAGCACTACAATAAGCAACGAAATACAGAATGAACATGATCAAAGGCATAAACACATGTATGTTATAATTCAATCCAAGTTCCGCGAATCTAAGATATTGAGCTCACTACGCAGCCTGCAAAAGGTCTTCTCATCTAGAGGCTTGGTAAAGATATCGGCTAGCTGGTTCTCGGTGCTAACATGAAACACTTCGATATCTCCCTTTTGCTGGTGGTCTCTCAAAAAGTGATGCCGGATGTCAATGTGCTTTGTGTGGCTGTGCTCAACAGGATTTTCCGCTATTCGGATAGCACTCTCATTATCACATAGGAGTGGGACTTTGCTCAGATTGTAGCCAAAGTCCCGGAGGGTTTGCCTCATCCAAAGTAGTTGCGCACAACACTGTCCCGCAGCAACGTACTCGGCCTCAGCGGTGGATAGGGCAACGGAGGTTTGTTTCTTAGAGTTCCATGACACCAGGGACCTTCCTAAGAATTGGCACGTCCCCGATGTACTCTTCCTATCGACCTTACATCCAACATAGTCGGAATCTGAGTACCCAATCAAGTCAAAGTTAGACCCCTTTGGATACCAGATCCCGAAGCAAGGCGTAGCGACTAAATATCGAAGAATTCGCTTCACAGCCACTAAGTGACACTCCTTAGGATCGGATTGAAATCTAGCACACATGCATACGCTAAGCATAATATCCGGTCTACTAGCACATAGATAAAGCAGAGAACCTATCATGGACCGGTATGCTTTTTGATCAACGGACTTACCACCTTTGTTGAGGTCGGTGTGTCCGTCAGTTCCCATCGGCGTCTTTGCGGGCTTGGCGTCCTTCATCCCAAACCGCTTTAGCAAGTCTTGCGTGTACTTCGTTTGGGAGATGAAAGTGCCGTCCTTGAGTTGCTTCACTTGGAACCCAAGGAAGTAGTTCAACTCGCCCATCATTGACATCTCGAATTTCTGCGTCATCACCCTGCTAAACTCTTCACAAGACTTTTGATTAGTAGAACCAAATATTATGTCATCGACATAAATTTGGCACACAAAAAGATCACCATTGCAAGTCTTAGTAAAAAGAGTTGGATCGGCTTTCCCAACCTTGAAAGCATTAGCAATTAAAAAGTCTCTAAGGCATTCATACCATGCTCTTGGGGCTTGCTTAAGTCCATAGAGCGCCTTAGAGAGCTTACACACGTGGTCGGGGTACCGTTCATCCTCAAAGCCAGGGGGTTGCTCCACGTACACCTCCTCCTTGATCGGCCCGTTGAGGAAAGCGCTCTTCACATCCATTTGGTACAACCTGAAGGAATGATGAGCAGCATATGCTAGCAAGATACGAATTGATTCTAGCCTAGCCACAGGAGCAAAAGTCTCCTCAAAGTCCAAACCTGCGACTTGGGCATAACCTTTTGCCACAAGTCGAGCCTTGTTCCTTGTCACCACCCCGTGCTCGTCCTGTTTGTTGCGGAACACCCACTTGGTTCCCACAACATTTTGCTTGGGGCGAGGCACCAGTGTCCAAACTTCATTGCGCTTGAAATTGTTGAGTTCCTCCTGCATGGCCAACACCCAGTCCGGATCTAGCAAGGCCTCTTCTACCCTGAAAGGCTCAATAGAAGAGACAAAAGAGTAATGTTCACAAAAATTAACTAATCTTGAACGAGTAGTTACTCCCTTGCTAATATCACCCAATATCTGGTCGACGGGATGATCCCTTTGAATCGTCGCTCGAACTTGGGTTGGAGGTGCCTGAGGTGCTTCTTCCTCTTCAACTTGATCATCATGTGCTCCCCCTTGATCATGCGCCTCCACTTGAGGTATCTGTTCGTCATCTTGAGTTGGGGGATGCACCATAGTTGAGAAAGACGGTTGATCTTGCTCTAGTTGTTCCTGAGGCCGTACATCTCCAATCGCCATGGTGCGTATCGCGGCCGTTGGAACATTTTCTTCATCTACATCATCAAGATCAACAACTTGCTCTCTTGGAGAGCCATTAGTCTCATCAAATACAACGTCGCTAGAGACTTCAACCAAACCCGATGATTTGTTGAAGACCCTATACGCCTTTGTATTTGAATCATAACCTAACAAAAACCCTTCTACAGCTTTGGGAGCAAATTTGGAATTCCTACCCTTCTTCACTAGAATGTAGCATTTACTCCCAAATACACGAAAATACGATACATTGGGTTTGTTACCAGTCAGCAGCTCATATGAAGTCTTCTTGAGGAGGCGGTGAAGGTAGACCCTGTTGATGGCGTGGCAAGCCGTGTTCACGGCTTTCGACCAAAAGCACTCGGGGGTCTTGAACTCTCCAAGCATAGTCCTCGCCATATCTATGAGTGTCCTGTTCTTCCTCTCTACCACACTGTTTTGCTGAGGTGTGTAGGGAGCGGAGAACTCGTGCTTGATCCCTTCCTCCTCAAGGAACTCCTCCACTTGAAGGTTCTTGAATTCGGACCCGTTGTCGCTCCTTATCTTCTTCACCTTGAGCTCAAACTCATTTTGAGCTCTCCTTAGGAAGCGCTTGAGGGTCCCTTGGGTTTCAGACTTATCCTGCAAAAAGAATACCCAAGTGAAGCGGGAAAAGTCATCAACAATAACTAGACCATACTTACTTCCTCCTATGCTCAGATAGGCGACAGGTCCGAAGAGGTCCATATGCAGCAGCTCCAGAGATCTTGATGTTGTCATCACATTTTTGGTGTGATGAGAGCCTCCCACCTGTTTCCCTGCTTGACAAGCTGCACTAGGTCTATCTTTTTCGAAATGAACATTGGTTAGACCTATCACGTGTTCTCCCTTTAGAAGTTTGTGAAGGTTCTTCATCCCCACATGTGCTAAGCGGCGATGCCACAACCAGCCCATGCAAGTCTTAGCCATTAAGCATGCATCTAGACCGGACTCTTCTTTTGCAAAATCAACTAAGTAAAGTTTGCCGTCTAGTACACCCTTAAAAGCTAGTGAACCATCACATCTTCTAAAGACAGACACATCTACATTTGTAAATAGACAGTTATATCCCATATTGCATAGTTGACTAACAGATAGCAAATTATATCCAAGAGACTCTACTAAAAACACATTAGAGATAGAGTGCTCATTTGAGATTGCAATTTTACCTAACCCTTTTACCTTGCCTTGATTCCCATCACCGAATATTATTGAATCTTGGGAATCCTTATTCTTGACGTAGGAGGTGAACATCTTCTTCTCCCCCGTCATATGGTTTGTGCATCCGCTGTCAATAATCCAGCTTGAACCCCCGGATGCATAAACCTGCAAGGCAAATTTAGGCTTGGGTCTTAGGTACCCAACTCATGTTGGGTCCTACAAGGTTAGCACAAATGTCCTTAGGGACCCAAATGCAAGTTTTGTCTCCCTTGCATCTTGCCCCTAATTTTCTAGCAACAATCTTCCTATCCTTTCTACAAATAGCAAAAGAAGCATTTAAAGCATGATATATTGTAGAAGGTTCATTTATTTTCCTAGGAACATTAACAACATTTCTCCTAGGCATATTATGAACAACATTTCTCCTATCAACATTTCTATCATGCACATAAGAAGAACTAGAAGCAAACATGGCATGAGAATCAAAGGCATTGTATGCATTACAATTCCTATAAGCATTTCTAGATTGTCTCCTATCATGGTACATAAAGGCATGGTTCTTTTGCACACTACTAGCCATAGGGGCCTTCCCTTTCTCCTTGGTGGAGATGGGAGCCTTATGGCTTGTCAAGTTCTTGGCTTCCCTCTTGTAGCCAAGTCCATCCTTAATTGAGGGGTGTCTACCAATCGTGTAGGCATCCCTTGCAAATTTTAGCTTGTCAAATTCATTCTTGCTAGTCTTAAGTTGGGCATTAAGACTAGCTAATTCCTCATTTAATTTGGAAATTGAAACTAAATGATCACTACAAGCATCAATGTCAAAATCTTTACACCTATTACAAGTTTCAACAATTTCTACACAAGAATTAGATTTACTAGCTACTTCTAGTTTAGCATTTAAATCATCATTAAAACCTTTTAACGTAGCAATAGTTTCATGACAAGAAGATAATTCACTAGAGAGCATTTCATTCCTTTTAATTTCAAGAGCAAGAGATTTTTGTGCACTAACAAATTTATCATGCTCCTCATATAAAAGATCCTCTTGTTTTTCTAGTAATCTATTCTTGTCATTCAAAGCATCAATCAACTCATTAATCTTATCAATTTTAGATCTATCTAATCCCTTGAATAAGCATGAGTAATCTATCTCATCATCATCACTAGACTCATCCTCACTTGAAGAAGCATAAGTACTAGTATCATGAGTGCTTACTTTCTTCTCTCTTGCCATGAGGCAAGTGTGACGCTCGTTTGGGAAGAGGAATGACTTGTTGAAGGCGGTGGCGGCGAGTCCTTCATTGTCGGAGTCAGAGGAGGAGCAATCTGAATCCCACTCCTTGCCTAGATGTGCCTCGCCCTTTGCCTTCTTGTATGCCTTCTTCTTCTCCCTCTTGCTCCCTTGGTCCTGTTCACTATCATTGTCGGGACAGTTAGCAATAAAATGACCAAGCTTATCGCATTTGAAGCATGAGCGCTTCCCCTTGGCTTTGGTCTTGCTTGGTTGTCCCTTGCGACCTTTAAGCGACGTCTTGAATCTTTTGATGATGAGGGCCATCTCTTCATCATTGAGTCCGGCCGCCTCAATCTGTGCCACCTTGCTAGGTAGCGCCTCCTTGCTTCTTGTTGCCTTGAGAGCAAGGGGTTGCGGCTCGTTGATCGGACCATTCAAGGCGTCGTCCACGTACCTCGCCTCCTTGATCATCATTCGCCCGCTAACGAATTTTCTGAGGACTTCTTCGGGCGACATTTTGGTGTACCTAGGATTCTCACGAATATTATTCACCAAATGAGGATCAAGAACGGTAAAGGACCTTAGCATCAGTCGGACGACGTCGTGGTCCGTCCATCGTGTGCTTCCGTAGCTCCTTATTTTGTTGATAAGGGTCTTGAGCTGGTTGTATGTTTGAGTTGGCTCCTCGCCCCTTATCATCGCGAACCTTCCAAGCTCGCCCTCCACCAACTCCATTTTGGTGAGCAAGGTGACGTCGTTCCCCTCATGAGAGATCTTGAGGGTGTCCCAGATCTGCTTGGCATTGTCCAAGCCGCTCACCTTGTGATACTCGTCCCTGCACAAAGAGGCTAGCAACACAGTAGTAGCTTGTGCATTTTTATGAATCTATTCATTAATAAACACAGGGCTATCTGAGCTATCAAATTTCATTCCACTTTCCACAATCTCCCAAATGCTTGGATGGAGAGAAAACAGGTGAGTACGCATTTTGTGGCTCCAAAATCCGTAGTCCTCTCCATCAAAGTGAGGGGGCTTGCCAAGTGGAATGGGGAGCAATTGAGCATTTGAGCTATGCGGAATGCGCGAATAATCGAAAGAAAAGTTTGAGTTAACCGTCTTTCGTCTGTCGTAGTCGTCGTTGTCCTTTTGGGAGGAGGAAGATTCGTCGCTGTCGTAGTAGACAATTTCCTTGATGCGCCTTGTCTTCTTCTTCCTCCCGTCTTTTCTTTTGTGGCCCGAGCCTGAGTCGGTGGACTTTCATCATTGGGCTCGTTGACGAAGGACTCCTTCTCCTTGTCGTTGATCACCATCCCCTTGCCCTTAGGATCCATCTCTTCGGGCGGTTAGTCCCTTTCTTGAAGAGAACGGCTCCGATACCAATTGAGAGCACCTAGAGGGGGGGTGAATAGGTGATCATGTAACACTTCAAAACTTAAGCCACAAAACTTGGTTAATTGTTAGCACAATAATTGCCAAGTGGCTATAGAGGAATCCTCAACAAAACACAATAACCAACAAAGATCAATCACAGAGATGGCACAGTGGTTATCCCGTGGTTCGGCCAAGACCAACGCTTGCCTACTCCACGTTGTGGCGTCCCAACGGACGAGGGTTGCAATCAACCCCTCTCAAGCGGTCCAAAGACCCACTTGAATACCACGGTGTTTTGCTTGCTTTATCTCAATCCCGTTTGCGAGGAATCTCCACAACTTGGAGCCTCTCGCCCTTACACTTGAAATTCACAAAGAACACGGAGCAAGGGAGGGATTAGCAACGCACACAAGACACAAGAATCAGAGTGTCAACACGCACACAAATCGCAACAAGAGCTCGCAACACAACTCAATGAGTTCACAACTCCACTAGAGCTCTATATGCTATCACAATGAAACGAATGCGCGAAATCAATGTCTTGGTGCTTAGAAATGTTGTTGAGATGCTTGGTGTGCTCCTCCATGCGCCTAGGGGTCCCTTTTATAGCCCCAAGGCAGCTAGGAGCCGTTGGGAGCAATCTTGGAAGGCAGATCTTGCCTTCTGTCGTCTGGCGCACCGGACAGTCCGGTGCACACCGGACATGTCCGGTGCCCGATTTCTTTCCATAAACAGCGCAGTTGACCGTTGGCAGCCTGGGAGCCGTTGGTCCACTTGACATGTCCGGTGCACACCGGACAGTCCGGTGCCATCTTCTAGCCGTTGGCTCGGCCACGTGTCCCGCGCAGATTGCGCGGCCGACCGTTGGCCCGGCCGACCGTTGGCTCACCGGACAGTCCGGTGCACACCGGACAGTCCGGTGATTTTTAGTCGTACGCCGCCGTCGAAGTCCCGAGAGCAGCCACTTTGCCCAAGCCAGCCTGGCGCACCGGACAGTGTCCGGTGCACCACCGGACAGTCCGGTGCACCCAGACTGGGCAGACTTTGGCTGCTCGAGCCATCTCTTCTCCAACTCGATTTTTTCTGTTTCCAGCACTTAGACACAATACATTAGTCCATAAAACAATGTACTAAGTTTGAGAAACATACGTTTATCCTTGATTTGTACTTTGTCCACCATTTTACAATTAGGCACCTGTGTTGGGCACTAAATCACCAAAACACTTAGAAATGGCCCAAGGGCACATTTCCCTTTCAGCGACGAGCAAGGAGGATGTGTTTGCCTGCGTCTTCACTTCCGTCTTATCCTCCTCTTTCCCGAATTTTTTGCATTTTAGCCCTTTACCAGGATTAAAATCACGTTTAGACCTAAAAAATTTTTAATCCCAAATTTGGACCCTTAGCTCGGCGCCATAGCCTATGGCGCCGAGCGTTGACGTGGCCATGGCTGCCAGGGCTGACGTGGCTGCAGGCGTGGCACCTAGCTCGGCGCCACAGATCTTGGCACCGAGCTAGGACTTAACCGCGTGGCCGGTTTGTTCTCTGCGTCTGTTCTCTGTTCCTTCACCGTTTCTAGCCGCCATTCGCTTCCTCGCCGCGAGCCGCACCGCCGCTGCGAGCTCCACCACGCCCGCCCCGGCCCGACACCGGCCGCCGCGCCCGCCCCGCCCGCCTTGCTCCACCGAGCCCGCCTCGGCCGACGCGCGTGCCAACCACCACCGCCACCGTGCGCCGCCTGCCACCGCCACCGCCGCCGCGTGCCCACCACCAGGAGCTTCGTCCGCCCGCCGCCAGGAGCTTCCTCCACGCGCCAGTAGGTAAATTTTTTTATTGTTGTTAGTTACTTAGTTAGTAAATTGTTAGTGTTTAGCATATTGTTAGCTATTGTTAGTGTTTAGTAATTAGTTAGCTATCCACTTGTTTAGTGTTTAGTAAATAGTTAGCTATTTTCTTGTTAGTGTTATTAAATAGTTAGCTATTTTCTTGTTTAGCATATTGTTAGTGTTTAGTAAATTCTTAGTGATTATATAGTTAGCATTTTGTTTAGCGCATTGATATTACATGTTCAGCATATTGTTTATTATGTAGATATCGTGCAGTTTTCTGTGTTGGCAACCATCGTGTTGTCGTTTATTCGCAGGTTTTTGAAACATCACTTTACAGGGGAGGTGCTGCCAAATTTTTTATTGACAATAGTATTTTTTGCACATAGGTGTTCTTCCAACTTGACCTTCTCCACCATTTGCTGGACTCGTACGCGATCTCAGGTATACATTGTTTTCGTACATTATTCATAGATTATGTAATTTTGTTTGATGTGCTCATTTAATATTTACTATATAGTTATTAGTAATAAGTAGTTACTATTTATTTATTATTTAGTAAGTTTTTAGGCTTAAGTACGTAGCCATTATTAAGTTAGTAATCCATTTTTGCAATAGATGGACACCCTAGTGACACTATACCATAGAGGAAGCGTGGGGATAGATGCTTATGGGAATGTTAGTTTTGATGGTATGAAGATCGTGACCATGTTGTTCGATGAAAGACCATCTTTTGACAAGATTTTCGCTCGAGCTTGTGAGGAGATTAGTTGCGACATAAACAACCATAGAATATCAATTCAGGGTTTGTTGTCCCATATTACATATGGAACAGTTGTCCGACGGTTGATCTCCATTGCCTCAGAAGATGATTGGGTTAGATATGTAAGAATTGTGAAGACGATGCTTCCACCATGTTTGGATGTGGTTGTTCAGCCGTTATCTGTTACTCATCGTGATGCTCCAGTCGGGTTGTCTCCACAAATGCCAAATGCATCTCGTATTGAAGCTCCTTTGGTAGAGCTTCCAGAAGAAGTGGTTGTTGTGCCCGATGCTCAATCGGGGCCGCACGAGTATGGGATTTCTCGTCCTCTTCCTGGCGTTTGTGGGGCTTCTAATCCGGTGGTACCCCCCAAGAGATCCCATTGACCCAGGATCCAGTTCAGGATCATCCTAGTAAGTGTCTTTGACACGTTGTTCATATCCATCGTTATTTCGTTTGATTAGACTTTTTAATGTGGTATTTCTTGCTTCGACCCGATGCAGGATCTCCACAAATCGATAATGGTGCTTATCTTGATGTGCCTGTGTCATATAATATGGACAACATATGCAGGGCATCCAATAGTGTTGATGTTCAGATTGAGGATGAGGAGGAGCCATATGAGGCTACACGGGCCTTAGATTCTGATGATGACCGTCCGGTTCAAGAAATGACCGAGCAAGAAATTGAACTCATAAGACGTTTGTGTCCAGAGCGTGACCCTGCAGTACATGAATTTAGCAGTCTAAGTCATTCCACCCGTGCATATGCTGAAGGACGTGATGATGAACTGCTAGAGGCTCCGGATAACGCCGACAGCATTGAGATTAAGATAGGCTTACTTTTCAAGGACCTGCCTACACTGAGACGATGGCTACAGGAATATTCTATGAACCGCAAGAGGCCGTTCAAGGTGAGACATTCGTATGCACAGCGTCGTTACACTGTTGTGTGCGAGGTGTCGGAATGTAATTGGAGGGTATATGCCCGAAGGCAGAAGGACACCGGAAAGTTTAAGATCACCAAAATTGTAGGTCCACACACTTGTGCCCAGACAGAGCTGAGCTCTAAGCATCGTCAGTTGACAACTACCCTGATTGCGAAAAGGATATTGGGGATATTGAAGGGTCAGCCAAACTTGAAGGTGAAGTCAATTATGACCATGAAGTCAATTATTAGTAATTTATTGTAAAAAATAACTAGTTCATACATTTAGCGTATCGATGGGCTCACATAATCAATGTTCGGACAACAGAACTGCTTCTCATGGTCTTCGTTGATGACAGCACGGTCTCCACAATCGCATCGAGGCGGTGAGTCCATCCGTCTTTCTGTTGCTACCTCCTTCTCCACATCCGTCATTGGTGGAGGATTCGGGGGAGGAGGTACCCAACGCTTAAAACGCTCATGACTAGTCCTTCCACTCAACCAATTAACGAAAAGAAGATGTCGAGGGTCAAATTTATCAGGACCGTCGATCCACTGGAAAAAGAAACACCTCTGGTGCCCTTAAAACAATGGAACGAAGCACTATTACACATCTACAGAATAATGAATGCGAACAAAATTAAGTGACAAGTCATAAGCTACGTACGTCAAAACCGCCACAAAGGTAGTAGCAGCGAGCAGCCGTGTCTGGATGTTGGGATTGACATACCCAAGCTAGTCTTCCACAGTCACAGTTAGGCACGGGGAGTTCAGGAGGAACAGGAGCATCCTTACTAGATACGTCCGGATATAACTCCCGAGGACGACCTCTCTTCTATCACAACGCCTCTCGGTACATGTCTTTCATCTAATAAACGATTATAATTATCACTTGTACCTAATATGCTTTATAATAGGTTTACACAAACTATCAAATAAAATATACTCATCATATTAATGATACTATATATATTATGAGCAATTATGAAACTAATAATCGAAATGATAATATAATAGGTTTACACAAACTATCAAACTATGAAACTATGAGCAACTATGAAACTAACAACCCAATATACAAAACAAATCAATTGGGCACCATACTTTGGTCTACGAAGTAAACCACCTCGAATCTTTGAATCCAAATAAATTTGATGAAGTTTTGAAATGAGAGAAATTGTGCTGCTCTCGGCCAGCAGCGCGACTGTTTTATAGGCCTCCGTAGCTCAGCGCCAAGATCTGTGGCGCCAAGCTACAAGGTCGCGTCGCCGCCACATCGATGTCAGGTCAGCCCTAGGCGCAGGTAACCGTTGCTGCCACGTCATACCTCGGCGCCATAGACTGTGGCGCCGAGCTGTGTTACCTCGGCGCCACCGCCTATGGCGCCGAGCATCGGGTCCAAACTTGCAAATAAAATTTATGGGGTCCAAACGTAAATATTTTTCAAAAGTAGGACTGAAAAAGAAAAAATTCGGTCCTCTTTCCCGCTCCTAGGTTACGCGGTCACTTGGGACCAGCCATAGGGCGTGTTTGGTTCGGCTTTTTTCTGACCAGCTTTTCTGAAAAGCTGGCTGTGGGGAAAAGCTGGCTGTTGGGAAAAGCTAGTGGGTAGAATTTAGGTGTTTGGTTCGCCAGCTGTGCAGAAAAGCTGTTCGTGAGAATCTACGTGTTTGGATAATCAGATTCTGAAATTGCAGATTCTGTTCGAAGAAACGATAAAATGAAACCCATAACGATGAAAAGGTCATTACACAATAATTAGTGCAGTTGATTACATCATAAGTCCCGTTACATTGTCATACTGAACTACGCCACTAAAGCATTAGCAATTGCGTCTCGAAAAGCACTCATGTCTAACTCATCAGATGTGGTACTACTACTCTCAGCTAAAGGTACATCATGACTGCTGCTACTAGGTCCTACTTAATCAAAGTCTCTATCGTGTAGAGCACTCTCTCTAATGAAGTTATGCAATGTCATACAAGCAATAATTATCTTGGATTGTTTGGTAAGCGAAAAAGAAGGGAGACTTAATAGAACTCTCCACTTCATTTTAAGCACCCCAAACGATCGCTCTATAACATTGCGTAGCGAAGAGTGTGCATAGTTAAAAACTTCTTTGCTACCAATAGGTTGCCTCGCATTTTGCCATTCAGAAATGTGGTACTTCTGACCCTTATAAGGTGCAAGGTAGCCCTTTCTATTTGGATAACCTGAATCGACAAGATAGTATTTACCTGCAGAAACATGAAATACATAAGTTCAATATGTAAGCCAGTAATTAATAGCATATGTCATACAAACAAGATATATAATTGTATACCTTCTGGTGGCTGGGGGAACCTGTCCGCATAAGTTATCAAAGTATCTTGTAGTACTCTAGTGTCATGTACGGATCCAGGCCATCCTGTGACAACAAATGTGAACCTCATATCAAAGTCACAAACGGCCATTACATTCTGCGAAGTGTAACCGTGCCGTCCAATATATTTGGCTTGCTCTGAGGCCAGGACTGCCGCTGGAAAGTGAGTACCATCAATTGCTCCTATGCAGTCCTTGAAGTGTGGCCAAAATCTCGCCTCTCGCAAACGCGGATGAATCTCGGTGAAATATGGGTCTTTGGGCTTAATGATGTCAGATGACATCTTAAACAGTGCATCAAGGACTTCACTATACTTGCGACTAATTGTTTCCAAAGAGTGACCAAACTTATTCCGTATTTGCCTAAAGGACTGTGGACCCCCACATGCCCACAAGAAAATGCCAAGTGCTTCCATAGTACTGACACCCCGGCTTGGAATCAGACCATAATTGTCCACCAATGTGTCATGCAATCGTCTAAACACAGTTCGTCGCATGCGAAACATATCGAAGCAGTCGTTACTATTCTCCAACGTTCTCTCCACCCATTGCAAACCAGTTTCAACCAATGTTCTTCTAGGAACCTGACTGATATTCCTGCCCCAAACATCTACAGCACATATAGCAGCCACCAATTCTGCATCTCTGTCATCCATTTCATTATCAAATGTGTGTGCAGCAGGGTCAGACATCTGCATGCACACAAAAAACAGAGACATATTCATATGTAACAACACTTGACATATCAATGTACAACCACAGTTTACAAACCACATATATTCAGTATTCAAATGAGACAGAACGTTCACATTGTTCACAAGCAGACAACTCAGATTATTCAAATACAAGCTCAACTCGAATATCTGGAAAACTGTTTGAAAGGGAAACTCAAGCGCACGACAAGTTTATTACTCACAACAATGAAACGACAAGACTCATATAACAGACAGAAAAAAACGGTAATACTGAGTAAGCCTCTGTTGTCGGACCACCAGCAGCTAAGTGCACTTTTTAAGATCTATCTCGTAAGCATTGCGAAGCCAAGCGATCCTTCCTTCTTTTGTCTGCAAGTTTGCAAAAATATCTCTATACTTTTTCTCAGACAATAGATGTGTGGCAAACAAATGTAATTGGCTGCCTTCTGGTGATCCATCATCCATAACTTGTTGCAACTGCTTTTTAATCTCAAGTCGAACAGGGTCATTGTCAGCAGAGGTAATGGACTTGTTAGTGGTCATTGAACGCGACTCAAAAGCCTCCACTAGTCTTCTCATGTACTCTTCCCTCGAATCTTTTTTCTTCTTTGGTTTTGGAGAATCATGGCGCATCTTACGCTTCCCACTAGCATTTGTGCAGGGGTCAGGTGTGCTGTTTTCACCCCCACCTAAAGTGGCTTCCAAATGATCATCAGATGATGAATTAGCATCCTCGACTCCAGGAACAAGGGTTCTTTTATTTGTGCAGACAATGGGTCCAAACATAACCTTTAGCTCATCCTCATTCTCTAGGGGGCTGTTTTGAACATAATACAACCTGGCATTGCCTGCACCAACATGGTAGTTCCTAGTTTGAGATGGCCAAATACTATTGTTAGTCTACAAAACAAAAAAAAAGATCTACTTACTTCATTTTGCTTGGCCCACCACTCATCTGGCGCACTGATTGAACCAGTATGAGGGTCTCGACCAAGACCTGTAGCCCTTTCATTTAGAGTTTTCCACTGGGTGAACATTCTCTTCAACGAGTCCCACCTATTCTTCATTTGATCCCTTGTGTACGTGCGACCAGTGCGTTCCTTAAACTTTCTTATCAGGTTAGCATACCCTTCGGCGTTTAGGAATTGTTGTGGCATGTTCTGTGCATTCACCTCTTCTACACATATTTCTGTGTAAATTTTTGTTGCTCTACTATCCCACTTAGCAATGACCTTGCCAGACTTGTCCATCTAGTGCAAAACAAGTGTAGACGATTGAAAATATGTATTGAAGTGCAGTTACTACGACAACAAAATGAACAGGTAATAATAACATAAAGTACTACCTTAAGGAGTCACATTCGTTTGCCATAATTACATATATAGACTGACCAAATTAAAGTGCTGGTGCACACAAAAGAACGGGGAACACTTCAGAACTGCGCAGGAATCAAAAGGCTGATCTTTCCCTGTGACCCTAACACCTGCCTCTAACAAGTTCTAACTTAAACTTGATGACCTCGAACAACTTACTCTAACAACTTACTCTAACAAGGTCTAACTTAAACTTCATTATCACTAAACGATGGCATCTGGTCCGAGTCATATTCAAGACCCCAGAAGTTTGCAAAGTGATCAGCAAAGTCCCAATCTGGACTAAGGTACTCGTCAGCTGGGGGTGGTGAGGACAAGGCTGACGGTTCGTAGTTGCTGTCACCCGGGTTGTTTACGTTGTTCACCATGTCCAGGTTCTCTTGCAACACCAGAGAGTCTTGCTCAAGCATGCAAGCAATGTCCTCCAATGCTACACGAAGTTTGGTAGCCTCAAAAGAGGACAACCCGCGTCCTGGACGGATTGTTTCCCGAGCTACGGAAAATATCTTGTCCGCAATCTCTTGCATCCTTCCAATTGCCTTGTCGGCTATGGAGTCTGCTGAATCCATCTGATGTGGATTTAGGTTGTTAGTGAACTAACAAGGGGATACTAACTTGCATGTATTGACATCAATTGCGTTCTAACATGGACAACATTTGGTTGAAGCTACCATAGAGGTACAAACAAATACATGTATGAACACGTACTATTAACAAACTTGTTGTGAACAAACAAACTAACAAGTCATGACTCCAGAAATAATTGTGGTATACAACAGAACGATGGTAAAGCCTGTAAACCGTAAACAGATAATTTGTTAACCCATGGGGACTCTAACAATTTGTGTATGTAATTACCTTGGCTGCTGTTGATCTTGGAAGCGAATACGCAGACAGCTGGTTGTTGCGGATTTCTGAAGGCGACAATGAAGGTAAATTGATTTAGTACGTCTTGCATAGCGTTTACATGAACTCAAGTAGTAACTGCCTCCGGATCGAGGCGACCAACAGCCTACCTCGGAAGATGCCGACGCGATGGGGGGAACCAGAGGAAGACGGAGCAATGTCGCCGGTGTGAGTGAGCCAACGCTACGGACAGTAAACGGTCAAGTCTCCCACCGCGGCTAAGGTGGAGAATGAGAGGGCCGGATGGAGGAAAGAGCTCACGTACCTCCGACGGCGGGGGAACAAGAAGGTTCCTTCTCGACGACTCTCAGCCTCGGCCGAGGGTGCACGAACCCTAGCGAAGACGGGATTGAGACGCCGCAGTGGGGAGGAAAACCAACGGACAGGAAACGAAGAGGTCGCCGAGGAGTGGGCCGTACCTGTTGCGGGGAGGAGATCGACCTGGCGGCGGTCCGTTGGGTGCGCAGCGGCGGCGGAGGCGCGTTTCGTCGCCTAAACCCTAGCGAAGTGGGCGGGGGCTTCCGTTAGAAGCGAAGTGAGGGCGGCTTCGTGGCGGACGTGTGCGCTCGGCTTCTATCCGAAGCGCTACGACGAAAAGCCGACTCAGAAGCTGGCCGTTTGATACAGCTTCAGCTTCTGCCGGCCAGAAGCTGAAACAAACAGCCACATAGCAAATAAACATGAGGAATCCATGACGACGGGAAACAGAAAGAAGGGATGCTTGCTTCTTTGGTCGTCTTATTTATGCCGTAGCAACCATGGTCAATCTGTGCCGGCAAACAGAAAGATGAGTTGCTGCTTTTTTTTCCTTTGCTTCAAACTGGTGTGTTATTTTAGCTTTATATTATATAATATAAAGGCCTATTTTTCAGATTATGAATCTTACTTTTTTTAACGTGCAAACTCTAGTGCGCAAGAAATTAAACCTATATAACTTGCACATGAGCATTATATTGTGTTCCATTTTCCCGGGAAGAGGCTCCAAAATGCATTAGCTTCACTTCATGGCAGTCACGGTCTCGCGGCCGGCACTGGGTACAACATTTCTTTACAGCTACGGTAGGATACCATACCGTATCTTCAGATCTACTGATCCTATCATCATTAGAACTGGTTTTGATTTAATGTTCATCTCACTTCTCTAATCTCTTGACGCAAGCCACCGTACTGAGTCAGCGCGGCCACCCCTCTCTTCGACTATCAGCACACGGTTCGTCCGTAGCAGATCGAAGCTATGTAGAGATTCTTCGCCCATTTCTCCTACAAAGTTTTCGCGAGGTTAGATTAGAATGGTAACAGACGACACAATGGCAACGGAGATCTGAAGCATGGGGTCTCCATAGACTGCAGCTGCAGCTGCAGGGATACCTTGACATGTGAACTGGGAAAGGCAGAGGTCCGGAGGGTTTCTTGCGTCTCGTCCATCGGCTTCCGCTTCGGCATGCTCAAGATGAAAGCAGCTTGGTCATTGGTGGCCGCTGTGGAAGTTATCCTGTAACCACTCTCCCATCGCCGATGGATGCCTTCGCTAGGGTACAGGAAGTCCAACTCTACAACCTGACAACAGTTTTTTTTTGTTGGGGGGAGGGGGTTGGTTAAATACTCAAGCCTCAGTTGATACAATTCAGAGGAATATGGTTACGCAAGGACACAGCATAAATAATGCCTGCGTGGTCAAGCAATCATCCTAACCTGAGTAGAAAACCCTGAGTTCCTTGACATAACTACGCCCCAGCGGTTTCCAGCAGTGGCCATAGATGTTACATGGAACCCTTCTTTCCACTTTTTATTGATCCACTTGTAAGGGAATGATTCGCTAACCTTGTATGATTGCTGAGTGTAAGGAGTTCCTGCAGTAGTGAAAATATATTACCGTGAAAATATATTACCCCAAATTATACCATAGCAGACCATGATAATTAATGAGCGATGCAAACGGGGCTTAAAATGGAAATTGCATAGGACATACAAGAGAAACATTAGGATTTTGTACTGCTACTGGGAAAATGGTGAGAAAATGGAAGGTCAATATGCACGTGTGAGCAACAATAAGAAAAGTAAAATTCAGACCTTTGGACATGACAACCAATGAACTCCCATTGGTTGATCCAGCAATTGCTGTTATGTAGTAACTTTTCTCCCACTGCTCCATTATCCAGTCCTGTTTATAATTAGAAACAGAGTTAGGCTTTCTGGCTGAATAAATTATTAGGCATGTTCAAGCTTGACTCAGACAACTGTACCTTGTGGAGAAAAACTGGTGAGAGCTCGTAAACTTGAGAACAGAAACCAGTTCCTGCGTCCATGATGAGTGCCCAAAGGTTTGCCGAGGAAGCCACACAACTAACGTAAAGCCCGTCATCATTACCCTTTTCTATATGTTGACTTAGCCTTGAGTCAGCCACATTGTAATGGTACCTAAAAAACACGCAACAGATGTTGACAAAGCTTAGCAGCAATAGTTCATCACATCTTAATGATCATGTTTACAGGGCTACGTATTACTAGAGAAATGCAGCAAGTGTAACCAAACTATCATGCCTTGTAGCATCTAATTAAATTATTGTAATTACCTCTGCTTCATGGGTCGCCTAGCATTATAAACTGAAATCCATTGAGCCGCTGGGCTCCCTAATCTAACCTTCTTTTTAGGTTGTTCATCTTCTAGATTTGCATGCAATCTTCCACGTTTCTGTCCAACCTATAGTACGGGAACAAATAAAGATAAGGACGGAGAAATCTAACTATATATGAAAGGAGGGAATAGTTAGTACAGACCTTGAGGGCCCCATCAATTCTGACTGGTCTCGACGCAGGTGCTTCAATCAAACCATCAAAAATAGAGATAAGCTTGGCATAATTTGGCTCTTCATCAAATTTCATATTTGTGACAATCTCAAGAAACTGTTTGAATGGAGCTGGACAGAAACAACAAAGCATCTCTGGAGAAGTAGCCATTTTCTTCTTGCAAACAAGGAAACTCTTGGTATCTCCCTACAAACATCGTTACAGGCTGACATGCGCCCCAAAAGAAAACCATAACGTTGAGTCGACATGTGTATTAAAACCTACCTGGTAGCCTTGCCAAGGTAATCTTCCTCTAATCAGGAAAATAAGGGTGTATGCCAGTGACTCTAAATCATCCCTCCTACTACCAGTGCGCCCCAAATGAGCATGGACACTCGCATATCTAATTGTTCCCCTGCAAAAAGAAACAAGAGGATAGGTTACAGAACGCCATTTATTAAAAGAAACTGCTGCTATGAGAATATGACCAACCTAAAGATATCAGGCCGTTGATCATAATCAACATGATGACCATTATTCTCTTTCCACTTGGATGCTGTACAATTTGGGTACCACATATCAACAACAACAACAACAAAGGGGGGAGGCAAGTGGGAAAATAGCACTAAGAAAATATAAATAGTTTCAAAGAAACTACAGTGACATGGAATAGTAAAATACATAGATAAAAACTATTTGACAAATGCATACCTAAACCGAGATCTATAAGGTAAAGTTTCTTATCGTCAGGCGATCCAGGCTGACCAAGCAGAAAATTCTCTGGTTTCACATCACCATGCACAAACCTGCCAAACAGAGGACCTTAGGGTAAATCAACAGTCATACATACATCTAAGGACGCTCAGATGAACATAGCTAACTTTGGCTGACCCTTTAGAATGGAGCTTCTCAAGAATCGATATGCTCTCTACAGCAATGCAAGCAGCCATATTTGGAGTCATCCTGTTTACGGTAGTTGGACCATTTAGTCTAAAAGCTGATGAGTGACAAAAGATATCATAAAAAAGAATGGAAGATACTTACGCCTGCCCCATTGAATTCCACACGTCCCAAAGGCTGGGACCAAGCATATCCATTACCTAAAAATATAAGTGAATAAAAACTGTTGAGCTGCAAAGAAATAGAGTAATAAGAAGTGAACTCACAAGTATATAGTAGTCGCCCTGACGACCCTTGTAGTGGACCGATGGTATGCCATAGCAACCATTGAGAGTGCTACCAAACAATACCAATAGTCAGAAAGAAAGTCTCCACAAAAAAGAAAAGACGGCAGGATGAGCAACATACTTATAAACCTGCCACTCATATGGAGGGCCATAATTGCATCCTTTACTGTTTCGATGCTCTAATTTCAATGCGACCTACAAAAATTTTACCGTTTAATGGATTTATGTAAGGAAAAAATCCATCAAATTCATAAAATGTGTAAGTGACAAACCTCATATGCATCAGGACCAGTGCGGGCAGCTCCACCAGAAACCCTTCGACCAACATAGACCTGACCAAAACCACCTTTACCTAACTTCCTGTCAGTTATGTACTCTGGAGAATTACCTACTTGAACCTGCAGAAATGAAATAAGATTAGGTGACCAAAAAAACTTCTGGAAATAAGAAATTATGTCAAAGTTCAACATAAAATCTTTGTATAACAAAATGGCCTCTAGCTGAGTTGGATAGGTAGCTTGAGTAGCACTAAAGAGGTATGCGTCGACTCCATGTGAGAGTGAATTTCAATCTGGGGTTATAAAATCCTCTTCCATACCAAAGCTCAGGACTAAGGTCTGGCCATGGTCATTCCCATATGGGCTACGGCGTCATTGTGTATGGGTGGGGCAGGAGTTCAATGGTTTTCTCAACTTACATAAGAAGGGCTGCTTCATGCAATGCCAGGGTGGGTGCCCCCATCCCCTTCCATGCAGGTCGAGTTTAAAAAAACAGTTGTACAGCAGTCTTATGATTTTATGCAACAAAACAAGCAGACTTTCAGTTGTCATTTGAATGTACTACTGCACCACAGAAATTTTACCAACAGTTCTACTTCTACCAACTTCTAGGCTATGAATAACAATACTACAACTATGCATAACTAGTTATTCCTTTTTGACAACAACACCCTGGGCTTATAGTCTGGATGCAGATGGAAGTGGGACTAGAAATGGCAAGCATGGTGCCATGGTTAGGAGGCATGTGCTTGGCCCCTTCTGATGTTAAATGAACTCATCTTTTCAAACATTAAGGGTGTCATATGCCAGGCAATCTACTGTGGAAAGGAACCAACTAGAGTTGAATGTAACTAATAGGTGAACCCTTACATAGTTACATCAAGCCACAACAAGTATGATTTTTACAGGATTTGGAATGCTTCATTTAACTAAATAATAGGTACCACAGAATAACAATAAATGACATGCAATCCCAAGGACTACATTGACTTAAGGCCTCCCATGCAAAGTATCATGGGAAAACGACATGATTTCTATCCTTTTTGCATTTAAAATATCAGGCGACAATTCAATAAAAGCTAGTAAAAATACAGTGTGTTTATGCAATTAGGTGAGCTGCAAACAGATAACATAAACTAGGAAATAAAGAAGGCAAATAGCAGTCCATGTGGGGAAAAATGTAAAAGAGAAAGTAATACCCTCTCTGGCACAGGTGTCGCTGTTGATTCATCTTCAGCCCCAATAATCTTCTCTGCACTCTCACCATTCATTTTCAGAACACCAACCTCGGCTAGCTCCTTCAAAGGAAGGTTCTTGGGTGCAGCAGCAGCAGCAGCAACTTCCAGTCCCTTGACAGCTTTAGGGGGGTCTTCACAAGCTGGATCAGCTTCCAAGTCGACAATATTACCCCGCTTTCTTCTAGTCTTAGGTGCGGGGGGCACTCCTTTCCCAGTGGCACCCTTTCTGCCCCTAGCAGCACGTGTAGGAGCACGCTTTCGTGCCCTCGGCGGAGCAGGTGACACCGGTTTCACAGGCGGCTCTCCTGGCTGCAGATCTTCAAGCTTCTTCGACCTTAGGCATGCTTGGCGAGTACTGCTTCGCAGCTCTGGCATCCTCTCTCCATAAAACTCAGGTCAGCGCCCCAGCCCTCCGAGCTCCTTCCAATCTCCACATGCAGACACAGTTACAATCGTTCATCAGTATAAAGAACAACATCGAACATGGCAAATAATACACATCAATCTCACTCTAGCAACCTATCCATCTAGCCATCTACCAACATCGCCAAAAGGACAAACTAACTAACACTGGGCATGGCCAGGGTCGGCGACAATAGAGGTAAAAAGAGGGGAGAATCAGCGGAGCTGGATCCTCATCGCCATCAAGAAACGGTCAGCTTCCCTACCACCACACCCTTTGCCGAGGAATCGAATACGTCAATCAGCACTCAAAAGGAAAAGGGAGGGGAGCATCCCATCCCCATCACTGGATGCACCATGCCGATTCCCAACCGACGGGGAAAAAAATCTTGGTTTTGCGCACCAGATTACGGCCGGCCAGAGAACAGATCGCCACACGCCCGCAACCAACCCCAAATCCCGACCCGAAACCCAGCGAAAACCGCACCTCTCACCCCAAATCCACTCCGCGACCGAGCCTTGACGAACTGGACCCGCACGCGGCGGACGCGCCGAGGGGCGCGCGCCTCATCGGATCGATGTTTCCCGCGAATGACCGGCCGATCGCGCGGGAACCGTGCCCCCGAGCACCACCCGGCGACCCCAAAAAAAAATTTAAAAGACACAGATGCGGCAGGACGACGCTGCACTGCTGCAGACATCGGCTGCGCAGGGAGGGAGCGCGGATGCTTACATCGGCGACCGGCGGCAGGGACGGGCGCGGAGGAGGAGGTCGGGTTCGTCGCCTCGTGCGCCGCGCGAGCGCGTGGGGGCCGAGGACGGGGGCGGCGTAGGAGGGGGAGGACGAGGGAGGTGGCCGAGAGGCAGGGCAGGCAGGCACGAATTGTTGTGGAGCTGCTCGTCCCCGTCCCGTGCTCGCGATTGTTTTCCTTTTGGATTTGGAAACACGGTCCGCCACCCTCGTGGGTCGTGGGCTCGTGGCGCTGGTGCATGGAGTGGAGTGAGCGGGCGACGGGGCCGTGAGGCTGCCGAGTGGGCCCATTTTGTCAATGGTTTGCCCGTCCAGGCCGCTACCGGATAAGACGTGGAGAAAACGGCTTGACTTAGGAGTCAATTCCTTTGCAACCATTATAAAAGATCCAAATTCCATATGAACCACTGGAATTTCTACCGTTCGTCCCATGCCATTGTCCAAGATTTTTCATCCCGTTTAAACCACTGCCGTCTCTTTTCGTGGTAACGGACGTTAACAGCAGCGAGGAAGGTCCGTTTTGCCCTTGGCGACTTGAGTCATGTCCTTGTTGTTCAGGCCGCCGCCGCTCCCAGTTCTCCCGTGAGGCTCTTCTCTCGTTCGTGTCCCCCTGTTCTCCCCGCCGAACCCTAGATTCACAGCACCAAGGATGGGTTAAGCGAGGATGGGGAATCATGGTGGAGGACCAGGGTCCGGATTGGCGGGCGACATGGCACCGATGAGGTCCGACGACTGGCCTTCATGGCTTCCAGATGGGTAAGTGTGCCTCTCATCAGTCTTCCTCAGCTGACCAGCGGTTGGGGCGGAGGGCGGAGGCGGGAGGCGCCGGGGATCGGGGCCTGTGGGCTCGGGGCCGCGGCCGCGGCGGTGGGGGCTCGAGGCAGGAGCTGCGGCGGCGGGGGCTCGGGGTTGGGGCCACGGCAGCGGGGGTCGGGTTCAGGAGCCATGGCAGGGGCTCGGGGCCACGGCGGCGGGGGTCGGGCTCAGGTCGGGAGCCGTGGCGGGGCTCGGGGTCAGGGCCGCAGCGATGGGGGCTCAGGGTTGGAGCCACGGCAACTGGTAGGCCTCGGGGGCAGGGCTCTGTGTTCATCTGATTGAGTGTGTTTGACTCTGTGTTCATCTGTAGGATGGACCCAAAAACAAGCTTCAATTTAGAATTCAGGATATTCGCTACAAAATCACGTTTCCCATGGTTTTTGCACACTGAGCTTGTAGATTCTGACATTATGAATTACAAAGATCTGCTTGATGAAATCATGAGGAAGTACCCTTGTTCTTACGGGGAGGTGGTGAAAATGTATTATTACTGTGCTGAGTCCAAGTCCAACATTGAGGTTTGCTGTGATGAAGACCTAGTTAATATGTTTCAGAAAAATGCATCCACTAAGACATGTCATATTTCCATTGCTCACTATGACCCTAGTACTGAACCACCAGCCATACCACTATGGGATGTAACATATGCTAAGGCAGTGGAAATCCCTTGCACATCATCAATGCCAGCTCCAACTCAATCTTTAGATGAACCAAGCCAACAACCAGAGAATGGTGACAAGTACCTGCAAAACCCTGAACCAGAAAATGAATATGTTGGTGTCGATGAAGAAGGCATGTACATTGACTTAGGACCACAGGTTCAGGGAAATGCAGACCAAGAGGATGAGTATATTCCTGAGACTGACTCTAACTTGGATTCTAACTTTGAATCTGATGGTTCTGATGATGAGATGGTGGAGGATAATGTTCCACCCCACACAGCCGAAGCAGTGTATGACAAAGCTGACCCACCTATGGAAGTAGGAAGCATATATCCAAACATGAATGCATTTAGATTGGCTTTAGCTACTCATACAATCAAGAATGAGTTTGAAATTGACATTGAGAAGAGTGAACCAGGGAGGTACAGGGCTTACTGCTGTGGGAGAATTGAGGGTTGTAAGTGGAGGATTCATGCTTCAACTATGGGAGAGAATAAGACAGTGAAGGTAACTGTCATAAGTTGTGTCCATTAGTTTGTTGTGTATCTGAATTCTTATGTTGAACACATGTTTTTATGTGCAGGTGAAGAAGAACCCACATCTGCATGAGTGCCATAGTACAAGGAGAAAAGGTCAGGTGAAGGGTGCAACCAAACATTGGGTTGCTGATACAGTGAGAGATTGGTTAGTGGACAATCCAAGGTTGACTCCAAAGGCCCTTCAACAGAGGATAAAAGATGAGTTCAAGGTATGGGTGCACTACAAGAGGGTTTACCATGGTAAAGAACTAGCTATGACTCAATTATATGGTGACTGGAGGGAGAGTTTTGACAACCTATATAGGTTCAAGAAGCAAATAGAAGAATCTTGCCCTGGTAGTTTAGTTGTTATTGATCATCACACCATCAATAAGAAGATTAAGTTCAACAGGCTATTTTTTGCCATGAAACCTTGCATTGATGGTTTCCTTCAAGGATGTAGACCCTATTTAGCTATTGATAGTACATTTCTAACTGGAAAGTTTAGGGGTCAGCTATGTGTGGCTTGTGCAGTAGATGGACACAACTGGATGTATCCAGTTGCATTTGGAGTTATAGATTCTGAGACAAGTGAAAATTGGTCCTGGTTCATGGAGAAACTCAAAGAAGCTATAGGTACTCCTCTTGGCTTGACCATTAGCACAGATTGTGGTCAGGCAATCATGGGAGCTGTGAGTGAGGTTTTCCCAACAGCAGAGCATAGAGAGTGCATGTGGCATCTAGTTCAAAACTTCAAGAAAAGGTATACGGGCAAGGTCTTTGACGATCACCTGTGGGCAGCAGCGTATTCTTGGAACACATACATGTTTGAGAAGCATTACAAAGTTATGGCTGAAGCTAAACCTGAGGCAGTGGGATACTTGCAGGAATGTCACAGTAAGCTTTGGACTAGGAGTCAATTTTCTACCTTGTCAAAGGTAGACTATGTGACAAACAATCTTGCTGAAGTCACAAACAAATGGCTCAAAGCTGAGAAGGCCAAACATCTGGATGATTTGTTGGACAGTATTAGGCAAAAGATTTTGATCAAATGGAACCAGAGGAGAAAGATAGCAAGGCAGATGGATGGAAAGATTCTTGACCACATCACTAAGAAGCTGAGAGAACATACCAGGAACCTTGACATTGATGTTATAACTAGCAATGATAATGTTGCAGAAGTGGTTGCTAGGGGTGGAAGTAGTTTCAGATTTGTAGTGAACTTAGATGAGAGGACATGTTCATGCAGGGCATGGCAGGTGTCTGGCATACCATGCAAGCATGCAATAGCATTCATCACATCCATCAGAAATGAGAAGCTTGAAGACCATGTGGATCATTACTTCTCTGTAGAAAAGTTCAGAGCAGCATATGAGGGCACAATCCCTGCTATACCAGATAAATCTATGTGGCCTAAGGCTGATCATGGGTTTTTCATGCATCCTCCCCTACTGAAATCAACAGCTGGAAGGAGAAAGGAAACAAGGTATAAGGGATACAGTGAGGGTGGTAGGGGCAACAAGGGCAGGCACCAATGCCCAATTTGTCATGAATATGGTCATCACTGGTATACTTGCAAGGATGGAGACCCATCTGACATAGCAGTTATGCTTGCTGATAGGTAAATTTGTTATTAATATGGTACTCACATAGAAATTTGCATTACTTAACAAGCTAATCCTATTTGTAGGGGACCACCAAAGAGGAAGAAGAAGCAAGTAATGCCAGCATCTACTGAGACAAGCATTGTACCTGTGTCAGCACCAAGAATGGTTTTCCCTGATCTTGGCCTCACACCTCCAGTTACAAAGAAGAGAAAGAGCTCATCCACTACATCAAAGGCTGCCAAGAAGAAGAAGAGCTCAGCCATGTCTGTTAGGTTGGTGCAATACTTGTTTGTACAGCAGTCTGTTATTACTCCTAACCTTCACTCATGCATATTATTCTTGCTACAAGATCTAGACAAGGCTCCAACCAGCCAGACCCTATGCCTTTGTCTATCATGATGCCATCAATGGAGGTTGCAGACAAGGAAGAGAATCAAGAAACAAAAAAGAGGTGGCAGGACATGGGAAGAAAAATAAGAGAGAGCCAGAAGTCATCGGATCTCCTGCAATGGGAACTAGAAGCAAAGCCAGTTGCAGTGGCAGTCCTGCCATGGGAACTAGAAGCAAAAGAAAGCTCAATGTCTAATTGGAACTAGGTAGTCTTTTGTACTATTTTTTGGGTCTACTTGACTAGAATGGTGTTAATGTAGTGCTGTGGTCTGTATGACCAAAACTGTGGCATTCTATGACCAAAACTGTGATGCTATGGTCTGGATGGCCAAAACATTGATGTATGGTCTGTATAACCACTTGTGTTTTCAATTTGCATTACTTTGCCATACATCTGGACACTGTTTATGCCATACATGTGGATACTGTTTATGTCATACATCTGAATACTGTTTATGCCATACTGGGCATTGGTTCTAGCACCAAGGTTTGGCGCCAAAACCAGAGCAGAGGGTCTGCCTCCTGTGGCAAGAAAGGGAAGATCCAATTTCTTTTTCACGGACCAAACCAGGGGCACACTGGTCCTTTCGTAATCCTGTTACCATCCGTTAGCACTAAATGGGACGGCAGTGGTTTAAACGGGATGAAAAATCTTGGACAATGGCATGGGACGAACGGTAGAAATTCCAGTGGTTCATATGGAATTTGGATCTTTTATAATGGTCGCAAAGGAATTGACTCTTGACTTAGTGACTTACACTCCGAAATTACCGTTTTTTGTTTTTTTAACATGATTTTCCGACCAAAATGTACATTTAGACCCCTTAATGACTTATTTCAGTGTTCAGATGCGAAGCTCGACGATATAAGCTATGACGCCGAGCTCTGACGTGGCCAAGACGGCCAGGGCTGACGTGGCAGTCACGTGACTCCCTAGCTAGACGCCACAGATCTTGGCGTCGAGCTAAAAAATAAGGACCGGTCGCCGATCCTTCTCTCCCTGTCTCCCATCTTCCTCACCTCTCACCTCCCTCACCTCACGCGCCCACACGTTGTTGTCTCCTCCGTCGCCCTAAGAGCCGCGCCGACCACCGACCCCACGCCGACCGCCACGCCCGGCCCCCACACCGCCGCTCGGCCCGCCACGTAAGAGCTCGGCGCTATAGGCTAGAGCGTCGAGCTGTGTTACCTCGGCGTCGTAGCCTATGACAGTGAGTTTCGGGTCTAAATCCTAAAATAAGTCATCCAGGGTCTAAATGTAATTTTTTGTCAGAAAAAAGGTTAAAAACAAAAATTCGCCCGAAATTACTAAGAGACAACGATGGGATGGGTTTTTATAGAACTTTACTATAGCCTCTCCTAATCTAAAATATACACAATATAATATAGAAATGACTACTATACTACAGTAATTTAGTTCAGCTAAACTATTTTCTGACTCATTCTCTGCCCATGACTAAAGTTTTTCCCATGTCAAAAAAAGTTATCCTTACAAGCATTTTCCCGTCAAAATTCAAAAAATTGAATACCTTATTTGATCAGATATTTGAATATAATCATCTTCTATTTTAACTTTGTCACTATCTAAATATAAAAAGTGAGAAAATAGATTTTTCTATAATATACTTAAAGCACCAGTTTTAACAATCATCCCGCGTCACCTTTTTATAAATAACCCCTCACAACTATTTCAAATTAATTCGTTGCACACATATAGATGGCCAAATGGCGGCCCGGCACGGGCCAGACGCCCGCGGGTCACAACTATAGTCCAAGCATGTCATGTCAGTCTGCTGACTGTACCGGGTCAGCCCGTCGGCCCATTTGATTAAATCGCGTAAAATGTTAAAAAACGGTACAGGAGGTGGGGTTTGAATCCATACCTTTCCATACCTTGATGAAAGAGGAGCGAGAGACACTGATTGGAGCTGTCTAACCAGTAGAACATCATACTCAGATATTTTTAATATTAAATATAAATTGTATATATATATATATATATTTGTAAAATAAAAAATATAATCGTGTCGGGCCGGGCCAGCACTACGGGCTGAGGCTACAGCCCAAGCACGACACAACGTTCTTGGCTCTTGGAAACATTAGGTCATTTTTGAGACAACATTGGCGCAATGGACTCCATAGTGTTTGAGGTTGCTGAATTGGATGGAGCAACAATGATTTGTCACACTAACAGTAAAATAAAATGTTATTTGTTGGTTTTAAACGTTAGTAATTGCTACAAAGTAGCATAATTTATATGGAGCGCATCCAGTTTTTATTGATGTCTGACTTTAGTAATCACTCCATATTTTGATCTATATTTTTTATAAGTTTAACTTCATGTGACTTATTTTAGAAACTTAAGCTCACAAATTTTTTCTTATTTGGTTTGTGTATGATAAAATTATGTCATTTTATAATCTATGTTCGTTCAATCAGTCGTTGTGAACTCTCTTCTAATCGCTCACTTTATTGACTCTGCTGTACCAAGACATATTACATGGAGTAAACAATAACATCAGTTAGCCAAATCAAAAAAATATTATACAGAGAGCGGGGACAATCAATAAAAATCTTGATTTTTTATGGATAGTTTACGTGGTTTTTGTGGGTTTTATCTCTTTTTATGTGTTTCCCCGTTTCGTCGTTTTTCGGTTCTCCTTTGTCTTTGTCTCCCTTTTATTTTCTTTGGGGGTTGAGTTCTGAGGTTTTCATATGGTGTTTCTTCTCTAGCCTACCCCAACGTGCTTGGGACAAAAAGACTTTGTTGTTGTTTGTCGGCGTTTCGAAACCCGGGGGTCCCTGGACCGACGAGTAAATTGTCGCCGCGTGCCCCAGCCCAGATGGGTCGGCGCGAGATGGAGCGCGAAGGGAGGAGTCATCCGGAGGGAGACGGGCGTGAGAGGTGGAAATCCCGCGACCTTCGTGTTTGTCCCGCGCCCAGGTCGGGTGCGCTTGCAGTAGGGGGTTACAAACGTCCACACGGGAGGGAGCGAGCGGCCTCACGCGAGCGTCGTCCCGTCCTTCCCGCGCGGCCAACCCTCTGTAAGAGGGCCCTGGTCATTCCTTTTATAGGCGCAAGGAGAGGATCCAGGTGTACAATGGGGGGTGTAGCAGTGTGCTAACGTGTCTAGCGGAGGAGAGCTAGCGCCCTAAGTACATGCCATCGTGGCAGCCGGAGAGGTTTTGGCACCCGGTTCGTGTGGTGTCGTGACCGTCGGAGGAGCGCTGGAGCCTGGCGGGAGGACAGCTGTCGGGGCTGTCGAGTCCTTGCTGACGTCCTCTTGCTTCCGTAAGGGGGCTGAGAGTCGCCGTCGTCATAGGGCGTGCGGGGCGCCATTATTACTTGTCTGGCGGAGCGAGCCAAATGGGACGCCGGTCTTGTTCCCCGTAGCCTGAGTCAGCTTGGGGTAGGGTAATGATGGCGCCTCCTGTTGACGTGGTCGGTCCGTGCCCTGGGTTGGGCGATGTGGAGGCTCCTCCGAGGTCGAGGTCGAGTCTGTCTTCCGAGGTCGAGGTCAAGTCCGATCCCCCGGGGCGGATGAGGCGGAGACCGTCGGCTGATGCCAGGGCTGAGTCCGAGCCCTGGGGTCGGGCGAAGCGGAGTTCGTTGTCTTCCGGGGCTGAGCCCGAGTCCGAGCCCTGGGGTCGGGCGAAGCGGAGTTCGTCGTCTTCCGGGGCTGAGCCCGAGTCCGAGCCCTGGGGTCGGGCGGAGCGGAGTTCGTTGTCTTCCGGAGCTGAGCCCAAGTCCGAGCCCTGGGGTCGGGCGGAGCGGAGTTCATCGTCTTCTGGGGCTGAGCCCGAGTCCGAGCCCTGGGGTCGGGCGGAGCGGAGTTCGTCGTCTTCCGGGGCTGAGCCCAAGTCCGAGCCCTGGGGTCGGGCGAAGCGGAGTTTCCCATGGTGCCTAGGGCCGGGCTTGGCCGTTGTCAGCCTCACTCTATCGAGTGGCACAACAGTCAGAGCGGCGCAGGCGGCGCTGTCCTTTTGTCAGACCGGTCAGTGGAGCGGCGAAGTGACTGCGGTCACTTCGGCTCTGTCGACTGGAGGGCGTGCGTCAGGATAAAGGTGTCAGGCCACCTTTGCATTAAATGCCCCTGCGATTTGGTCGGTTGGCGTGGCAATTTGGCCAAGGTTGCTTCTTGGTGAAGACTGGGCTTGGGCGAGCCGAAGGTGTGTCCGTTGCTGGAGGGGGGGCTCGGGCAAGACGTAGATCCTCCGGGGTCGGCTGCCCTTGCCCGAGGCTGGGCTCGGGCGAGGCGTGATCGCGTCCCTCGAATGGACCGATCCTTGACTTAGTCACACCCATCAGGCCTTTGCAGCTTTGTGCTGATGGGGGTTACCAGCTGAGATTTAGGAGCCTTGAGGGTACCCCTAATTATGGTCCCCGACAGTAGCCCCCGAGCCTCGAAGGGAGTGTTAATACTCGCTTGGAGGCTTTTGTCGCACTTTTTTGCAAGGGGACCAGCCTTTCTCGGTTGCGTTTTGTTCCGGTGGGTGCGCGCGAGCGCACCCGCCGGGTGTAGCCCCCGAGGCCTCGGAGGAGTGGTTTGACTCCTCCGAGGTCTTAATGCCTCGCGCAATGCTTCGGCTGGTCTGGTCGTTCCCTCATGCGAGCTGGTCGTAGCCCGGGTGCACGGTCGGGTCCCAAGTTCTCGGGCTGGTATGTTGACGCTGTCAACGGTCTGGCCGGAGCCGAGTTTGCGAGAGCAGCCCCCGAGCCTCTGCACGGGGCGAGAGGATGGTCAAGGACAGACTCGACTTTTTTACATACGCCTCTGCGTCGCCTTTCCGCAAGGAGGAGGGGGGAAAGCGCCATGTTGCCCTCGGAGGGCGCCGAACATGGTGTCTCCGGTGAGCTGCTGGCGGGTAATCCGAGTGGACGCCCGTGCCCATTTGTTAGGGGTCGGCTAGAGGCCCAGAGGCGCACTCCAAAAGTACCTGCGGGTGATCTGCCGGACCCGGTCCCCTTTCGGCGGGGTCCGAGGGCTCGATGCCTCCCTCTGATGGGATTCCGTTACAAGATCGTTCCCGCTGGTCTCGGAAATGTCCTAGGGTACCTCGGGAGCATAGCCCGAGCCTTGGTTATGTATTGAACGTACCCAGGGTCATCCCTCGCTCTGTGTCTAAGGCGGCTGTGAACCCTTCGAGGGCCAGCCTACGAACCCCTGATCAGTAGTGGGCGCGGAGCCCGAGTGGCCTGAGGCGGCCGTTGAACCCTTCTGAGGGGCCGGCCTTCGAACCTCTGACCAGTAGTGGGTGCAGAAACCAAGCGCTCTGAGGCGGCTGTTGAACCCCTCCGAGGGGCCAGCCTTCGAACCTCTGATCAGTAGTGAGGCTCGGGGCCTGTTTCCTTCACAGAGAAGGATCCTTTTCGGGGTATCCCCCTTTCCCGGTCCCTGTTGTAAGAGAGAGAAAGAGGAAAAGGATACGAAATCGAATGACGTGGCGTACCTTTTTTGACGCGGTCATTATGGCGAAGGCGAAGTGTCGCTCGCTTCTCCTGCCAGAGGCGCCGCCTGTCCCGCCGTGGAGTTAATGCGACGGGGCGAGTGGTTCGCGAGGTGGCCGTTGCGCGTGCGCGAGACGTTCGAGGAACGGAACACGGGCGCGCCGTCTTCACGCCGTGAGAGAGGATTCTCTCGCTGCCCCTGGATGGGACGTAAGCTTGGCTTGACGACGTGACCGCTGCTCATGCCCGCCTGCCACCGCCATTACTGCCGGCCCATTTTTGGCCGTATTGACCGTCGCGCCTGGCTGGCACTACTGGGTCGTACGCAGGGTTTCCTCGAGTCACGGTACTGGTTCCGCAGTCGAGGAGGCGTGGTAGTGGTGCGAGTGGCGGTGCAGTTGCTCGCACGTAGCAACCGGCGCGCCGGTTGCATGACGCGTGGGCCCGGGCCTCCATGTTGGGTGCGTTGGAAGTCGGAGGGGCGTGCCCACTTGGCGCGGTTGCATGCCGCCTGCGTGGCTGCCCACCCTTTCGCCCGCTGGTCTGGGCGAAAGTGGAGGAATGCCTGTAACCGCTGGGCGCTTGCATGCACCGCGCGCGGCGGTTTGGCTTCTTCTGCCCTGGGCCAGCTTTGCATGACGCGTGGGACCCAGCCCCCGTGCCATAGGGGGAGGAACTTGGAGCGTGTTGGAGAAGACTCAGCCCACGACGGCTGGGGACGCAAGTAGGGAGAGTCGCCTTTAAAAGGAGGGTGACCCCCTTGAAAGGCGACCATGTCTTCGTGCTCCCTTATGCACTGTGTCTTTCCTCCTTCCGAGCCCCCAGATGGGGGACACCCGCAATCCTTCCGCCTTGTCGTAGGAGGAACGCAACTCCGTGGAAGTTGGTACCTTTCGGCCATCGTTCGGCTTCAAGGATTTTCATCAGTCAGCCCGGCTGCATCCCCTCGCCGGTGGTCACCCAAGACGATGACCACCAGCCCCTGGGTGGGGAGAAGCAAGTCGGGCTGCGATCTTGGTCCCGCCCTCAGCTTCAAGGATGTTCATCATCCTCGCTGGGGCGGAGGCCGGGCTGAGCCAGAGCTCTACCTCCCGCGCGGGTTCGTGGGTCAGCCTCTCCTTCAGCATTCGAGGGAGAGGGCGCTCACTGGCCCTGCGAGAGGGGCGGACTTCGACAATGCGAGGCTGGTCGACGGTGGGCGTCGTCAGCTTCAGCGCGTTGGGCTCGCCGGCTTGGCTCCCGGTGCCCCTCCTGCCGCAAGGGCGGTTGTCGCGCCGCGTGCACGGGAGGACCGCCTAAGACGTAGCGCGCTGCTAGGGCGGCGTTCGTGTTCTGGGGCTGTCCTGCCTTTGCCCCGGTATGGCGCCTCCGCGCGGAGGTCGGTGCTCCACTCGTCCGGGAGGATCTGAGTGGGGATCTGCCGGAGGGCTGACGGCTCCTATCGTCGGTGCCAAGGTGGGGGCGGCTCGAGAAGTCCCCGTCGCCGACGGGATCACCACCACCATCCGCGCTTCGGGCCTCCGGCTCTTTGTACTTGTCCTCGCCCCTCGAGCGTCGGCGTGGGCGAGGGCAAGGTTGCAGCGGCGTCCGCCCTGAGGCCATCGCTGCTGCAGTTCGGCCACCCGTAGCGGGGGTCATTGTCGCTGCTGCTGGAGCGGGCGACGGTGAGCCGTCCGTCGGCCTTCTGTTGCTCCACAGGCCCCCCAATCGTGTGGGGTTGTTCGTACCTGCGGAGGTGGAACCGGGGTTCCGTTTGTAATGGCACCTTGAATGTCGGTTTTTTTGTTCATTGTGGCTGTCGAAGCCTAAACATGTGTGTATTTTTGGCACGGAGCCGTGTTTTTTCCTTATTTCGAGCACTAAGACTCGTCTGTCGGCTAACAGAACCGCTTCACCAAGCGTGAGCCGCCCCGTGCTAAGGTGACGAGTGAGGTATCTGAAAGTCGCCTAGAGGGGGGGGTGAATAGGGTGAAACTGAAATTCTCAAAATAATCACAACTACAAGCCGAGTTAGCGTTATAAATATAATAGAGTCCGTGAGAGAGGGTGCAAAACAAATCGCAAGCGAATAAGGAGTGAGACACGAGGATTTGTTTTACCGAGGTTCGGTTCTCGCAAACCTACTCCCCGTTGAGGTGGTCACAAAGACCGGGTCTCTTTCAACCCTTTCCCTCTCTCAAACGGTCCCTCGGACCGAGTGAGCTTTCTTTTCTCAAATGCTTAGAACACAAAGTTCCCACGAGGACCACCACAAAGTTGGTGTCTCTTGCCTCAATTACAAATGAGTTTGATCGCAATGAACAATCAAAGAAAGAAGAAAGCAATCCAAGCGCAAGAGCTCGAAAGAACACAAGCAAATCTCTCTCACTAATCACTAGGGCATTGTGTGGAGTTTGGAGAGGATTTGATCACTTGGGTGTGTCTAGAATTGAATGCTAGAGCTCTTGTAAGTAGTTGAAGTGTGAAAACTTGGATGCAATGAATGTTGGGTGGTTGGGGGTTTTTATAGCCCCAACCACCAAACTAGCTGTTTGGTGGGGCTGACTGTCGTATGGTGCACCGGACAGTCCGGTGCACACCGGACATGTCCGGTGCGCCAGCCACGTCACCAAAGTCGTTGGGTTCCGACCGTTGGAGCTCTATCTTCTGGGCCCGCCTGGATGTCCGGTGGCGCACCGGACATGTACTGTAGAGTGTCCGGTGCGCCAGCATGGGCGTGCCTGACTTCTGCGCGCGCTGGCGCGCATTTAATGCGCTGCAGATAGCCGTTGGCGCCGAAAATATCCGTTGCTTCGATGTCACACCGGACAGTCCGGTGTACACCAGACATGTCCGGTGAATTATAGCGGACTAGCCGTTGTGAATTCCCGAAGCTGGCGAGTTCCTGAGGCGCCGTTTCTTGGAGCACCGGACACTGTCCGGTGTACACCGGACAGTCCGGTGAATTATAGTGGAGCGCCTCTGGATTTTCCCGAAGGTGAGGAGTTCAGTGTGAAGTGCCCTGGTGCACCGGACACTGTCCGGTGCGCCAGACCAGGGCACACTTTGGTTATCCTTTTGCTCCTTTGTTGAACCCAGTTCTTGGTCTTTTTATTGGCTAAGTGTGAACCTTTGGCACCTGTACAACTCATACACTAGAGCAAACTAGTTAGTCCAATTATTTGTGTTGGGCAATTCAACCACCAAAATCATTTAGGAAATAGGTGTAAGCCTAATTCCCTTTCAATCTCCCCCTTTTTGGTGATTGATGCCAACACAAACCAAAGCAAATATAGAAGTGCATAATTGAACTAGCTTGCATAATGTAAGTGCAAAGGTTGTGAAAGGATCACGATGCCCAAGAGGGGGGGGGGTGAATTGGGCTTTTCTAAAAATCAACACTAATTAAAACCTAAGCAAGCGCTAAGCAAGAGCCCAACTTCACCCCAACAACTAGCACTAAGAATATAATACTAGAAATGCAACAAAGCTAAGATAATACTTCAAATACTTGCTAAACAAATACACAATGTAAAGTGCTTGAATTAAGTGCGGAATGTAAAGCAAAGTTTAGAAGACTCCTCCAATTTTTCCCGAGGTATCGAAGAGTCGGCACTCTCCACTAGTCCTCGTTGGAGCACCCGCGCAAGGGTATCGCTCCCCCTTGGTCCTCGCAAGAACCAAGTGCTCACTACGAGATGATCCTTTGCCACTCCGGTGCGGTGGATCCCTCGAGACCGCTTACAAACTTTGAGTCGGGTCACCAACAAGATCTTCACGGTGATCACCGAGCTCCCAACGCCACCAAGCCGTCTAGGTGATGCCGATCACCAAGAGTAACAAGCCGTAGACTTTCGCTTGACCAAGAGAAGCCTAATGCAAGTGGTGTGTGCTCTAGGTGGCTCTCACTAGCGCTAATGAGGAACAAACGCAGGATTATGATTCTCTAATCTCCTCACTAGGCTTTTGGTGCTTGCAATGCTCTAGCAGTGTGCTGGAATAAATGTGGAGTGCAAGACATTGAATATGGTGGGTGGAGGGGGTATAAATAGCCCTCACCCACCAACTAGCCGTTACAGGCATTTCACTGCGCAATGGCGCACCGGATAGTCCGGTGCGCCACCGGTGCGCCACTGGTGCGCCAACGATCGTTTCCAACGGCTAGTTCTGACAGCTAGCCGTTGGACTCATGGCACACCGGACAGTGAACAGTTCACTGTCCGGTGCACACCGGACAGTCCGGTGCGATGTCCGGTGCGCCACTAAAATTCAACTCTGAAACCTACGCTCTCGGGTTTCTGCGGAGGGAAAGCCTTTGCCCCGGACCAGCCTGGTCCCACCTGGCAGAGGGTGCACCGGACAGTCCGGTGCACACCGGACAGTCCGGTGCCCCAGGGCCAGAAACACTAACTCTTGTTTTTCAGCTGATTTTCAAATCGGTTTTTGTTCTAACTTGTGAGTGAGTTCTAGAGTGACACCTAGCACTGTGTATGAGTGTGATTGTGCACCAACACTACACTAGAACTCTCTTGGTCAAACTACTCATCGACAACCCCTCTTTATAGTACGGCTAAAAGAGAATAAAAGACCTAACTAAACCGCGAGTGTCCACATCTCCTTGACACTCGGACTCCGTAGACCTTCACCTTTTGTTTCGTCGTTTTAGCCGTCGCTTCGAGTTCTTATCTCCGGGATTGTTTTCACCGTTGTAGTACTTCTACCTATCATGCGACCTAACTTACCATTTGTCTCTGCAAAACACACGTTAGTCACATATAATATTACGTTGTCATTAATCACTAAAACCAATCAGGGGCCTAGATGCTTTCAATCTCCCCCTTTTTGGTGATTGATGACAACCCTACAAGTTTTGTGAGAGTAGTTTGTTTTGAAGTTTCTGTCAATAGAAAGAATGGTTAGTATACTCAGTAATCTTTGACAGAAAGAACGTGTACCATAATAATAAGAGTGAGCGCATACACATCATCAGATTCTTGTTCATATAAAAGTGAAGTTAAATCAATGAAACAAGAACTAGAGGACTGGTGATAAAGTATAAGGTGAAAACATAATACACACAGTCAATCATAAGCAACGAGAGTATATGACGAGTTTGTGAGCCAAAAACATCAAGCTAGTATAGAGAGTAGCAAGCACATATATTACATCAAAATGAGTCTCTCTCTAACTCCCCCTAGCTCTCACAACTCATATCTCTCCCCCTTTGGCGTCAAACACCAAAAGGGACCGGAACCTAAACATCTGAAGCAGGAGGAGGCGGCGGGGGCGCATCCGGTCGTGGTCGAGGCAGCAGAGCGAACGTCGGCGGAGGGTCAGAGTCAGTCTCGGATCTAGGATCTGCGGTAGAAGCTGGAGCTGGTACTGACTCGGACTGAGGCCGCGCTGCAGGAGCTACCAGAACAGAAGCGGTCACAGATACTGCCACAGCAGTAGTGGTAACAGCAGATGCTGGTGGCACTGGCGGCTGCGGGCAGACAGAGTTGAGAACTGGAGAGGTGAACGCCAAAGTGACCGGCCGGAGCGGAGAGGTACCAATAGGGGGTCCTGACAAAATCGATGGCACCACTGGAGCGTGAAGCGGAGGAGGTGGAGCAGACTGAACTGGAGGTACTGAGACACCAGACTGCTGAAGCATAAGAGCCATGAATGCCATACTCTCAGCCCGATCCTGAAGTAGCTGCTGCTGAAGTGCATCCTGCCTGTCCTGCATGTTCTGAAACATCGAGAGCATCCTCTCGGATAACCGGGCCTGCTCGGCCGCCAGGTGAGCAAGAATCGAAGCAAGAGCAGGGTCCATAGCCTAAGGAGGAGCAGGGGTAGCACTAGAACTCCCAGCCTCATGATCATGTGAGCGAGGAGGCATAGGAGGCGGAGGCGGAGGAGGAACCCCAAAATCATCATCATCATCATTATCATCAGCTGCTGTACCCTGAGTGTCAAACTGTCGAAGAGCTGCATCCTCGGCCTGAGTGTCAAAAACAGGGGCAGAAGCTGGCACAGGAATCTCAGGCGTAGGACGGTAGGATCCAAAAACGAGGCGTGAGGCCTCAAGGGTGCCCTGAAATCGAGGAGGCTGAATCAGCTGCGCAAAGATGTGGCACAAGTAGTGAGCATAGGGCAACTGCCGACGAGCACGAATCCCATCCAAAACGGTGTCCTCGATCTCACAAATCAGGAAGTCCACAATGTCAAACTCAGAGTGGGAGACCAGAGCACCAAGGAGCCAGAGCTGTATATGAGTGGTAGCCTCCCTGTATCCCATCCTTGGCAGAAGAGTCCGTCTGATGAGCTCATATAAGTACTTTGCTGCTGTAGTAAAATCTGCCGGTGAACGTCGCGACCCATCTGTGAAGGGCGGGCGGAACAGAGCCGCGACGTGAGCTGTACCCAGAGCCACACCGCCGTGAGGGCGACGAGGAGGGTCAGAAGTGCCGTAGCAGAGGCTGTGAAGACGAGTCGTCGACTCGGGAAATCCAAAAAGCTGGCGAATCTGACTGGCAGTAATGGTGACATCCTCGCGCTCAAAGCGAAACCTCATCCAGTGATGATCCGGGTCAATCCAAACAGAGGCGTAGAAGACTCGTACCCACTCCTCAACATACCTACCGCTGATAGTCAGAAGGGCCTGAAGGCTAGGCAGATAGGTGAGGTGCGCCTCAGAGTCAGCACCGGCTGCAAGCAGAAAGGCTGGAAGATCCAAAAGCCGGTGCACTCGCAGAGCTATCTGAGCAGACATCTGAGCTCTGAAAAACGACTCCTGAATACGTGTGCTGAAAAGATCACCTGCAGCAGGGTCTCTCTGAGCTGGTAGCCAAGACTCCGCGGGTACGTATCTGAACCTACGTACCCGTGCCGCTATAGCACGCTGAAGGTCAAACAGTCGAGGATCCGTAGCCAGAGGTCGAACCTCAGTCTCATCGCGCTCCTGGAATCGAGGTGGAGGGACAGGAGGAGCTGAAGCGGGAGCGGGAGGAGGAGGAGCAGTGGAAGCTGGCGTAGTGGAGGTAGCGGGTATGGCTGTGGAGGTAGATGGAGCAATAGGAGTGACGGGAGCAGGCAGAGTGGGTGGCGGAGTGGAAGCGGAGGTGTGAGTGGAGGAGCGAGGCCGGGAGGCGAGACGACGAACACGATAGGCGATCTGATCTGACGGAGTCTGCGGCTGATCTCCAAGCTCGGCCTACGCAGTGGCTGCTGCAGCTGCTGCCGCTGCACGGGCTGCTCTGTCCGTACGCCGCTTCTTGCGGCCTTCCTGCTGCTCCAAGTAAACAGTCTTGCCCTTGACCTGCCTGAAGGGGCGACGAGGATCCTCATCATCGCCTCCCCCTGGTGCCGACACATTCTTCGTGCGCGGCATCCTGAGCTGATGTCTGCAAATGTGAGAGAGTGACTAAGCACATAGCGAAAAATGTTCGATAGATTTAGCAAAGAATGAGATGACTACCTGGAAAGCTCACACGAGAGGTGACGATCCAGGCAGGACGAGAGACGGCACACGGGCAATCAAGGTCACTGAAATGTTAGAAGAGGTGAGCACGTATTAGTCACATAGTCATAAGTATATGAAATGTGAATAAATACATACACAAGAGAAATATGGCACAGGAAACACAAAATGAGACGATCGAGAGGTCAAACGACGTGAAAATGACGTTTGAACGATAAATAGTGCCATAGGAGGTTTGGAATTCAAATTGAGGCACGAATCGATATGGAAGTGAGCCGATACTTCACGAATAGGTTTATGTAGATGAATATGAGTGAAGTGTGTGCTTGGTTTGAATTTAGGCGAAGAAAAAGGGATTAGGGCACTCGGCTCGGAAACGATCGCTCAAAACGGGGAATTGAGAGAAATTGAAGCTTGGAAACTCGGATTGGCGTGAAATTTGACAAGGATGTTGCTGGAAGTGTTGTGAAGGTGCTTGAAAAATTTGGGTTCAATTGGAGCATTTTTGGCTGGTTTGGGCATTTTACCGAACACGTGGTGGGCGAAAAAATAGGGTTTCGGAGAAATGGCCATTTGAGGAGTGAAAACCCTCCCGAAGGAGCTAGAAACCTGCAGGAGTGTTCAAGGAATACAGGGGAACACATTTCACAACTGGATTTCACAGGAATTCACAAGTTGGATTTGAAGCACAAGAGGGTGGATATGGGAGCCTCTGCTCACCAGAACAGAGAGGGAGGAGAACAGGACTGCTCACCGAGGAGGGAAGGAGAGGGGCCCGAGGTCGCCGGAGCACAGTGGTCGTCGGTGGTCGGAGATCGCCGGCGGGGGAGAGGTAGTCGCCAGCGGGACAGAGAGAGAGGCTGGTGGGGGAGAACTGGGAGCCTCTGGTTCGGTCGGGCTGGAGGCCCTTTTTTTAAAAACACGATATGGGCGCACCGGACAGTCTACAGTGCCTGTCCGGTGCACACCGGACAGCGCACAGTAGCTGTCCGGTGAACCACCGGACAGCGCACAGGAAAACGGATTTTTAGCGCGCGGCTACCGGTGCACCGGACATTGCACAGTGCAGTGTCCGGTGCACACCGGACTGTCCGGTGAGCCCAGACAGAGGGGAGTTTGGAAAATTTTGAATTTTTCTATCTAACTCTCAACCAAACCAAATCCCAACTTATAATCACACAAAATAACACTTGTTGGGACAGGTATTGGCACCCTCATATACTTTTCAAAATATTTTGCCATAGGCTAGATAATTTTTAGAGAAAATAGGCAAATGGTGAAATTTGCATTTTGGCTTGCACTAGGGGTTTTAATGAGTGAATTGAGTTTTGAATACTCCCCCTAAATGCAGTACCTCATGCATATTTCAAGAACCAATGATTGCATAAAAAGTAAGAATTTAAGTGCTAAAAGCTTAAAACTAAGATTTGTCAAGTTTGACCCGAGTTAAGCTTTTTCACTCGCTTTGTTGGCGGTTATCTTAACTAGGTTAGACAATCCCTAGATGCAATACAAGGAATTTAAACATGCAATGCAAGCTTGACAACACCATTTGACATTTTACATAAAATTTCTGAGATCAAGAATATTTAGTTCATTCCTCAACATGCAAAAGCGGGTCTTATCAAGAGACTTAGTGAAAATATCTGCTAATTGATCTTCCGACCTCACTCCTTCTAAAATGATATCTCCTTTAGCAACATGATCTCTAGGGAAGTGATGACGGATATCAATGTGCTTGGTGCGAGAGTGTTGTACAGGATTATTAGCAATTTTAACAGCACTCTCATTATCACACAACAAAGGTATCTTTTCTAGAATTACGCCATAGTCTAGAAGAGTTTGTTTCATATATAAAATCTGTGTGCAACAAGCACCTGCGGCAATGTATTCCGCTTCGGCAGTTGACAAGGCAACACTATTTTGCTTTTTGGATGTCCATGAAACTAGTGATCTACCAAGCAGATGGCATCCCCCAGAAGTACTTTTCCTATCAATTTTGCAACCGGCATAATCCGAATCGGAATAGCCAATTAAATCAAAAGTAGCTCCTTTGGGATACCACAGACCAATGCTTGTGGTGTGCCTGAGATACCTAAGAATTCTCTTAACAGCGCGAAGATGAGCTTTCTTAGGATTAGATTGAAATCTAGCACACATGCAGACACTAAACATAATATCGGGCCTAGATGCGGTAATGTATAATAAACTACCAATCATAGAACGGTAGAGAGTTTGATTAACCGGGTTACCTCCCTCATCTAAGTCGAGATGTCCATTTGTAGGCATGGGGGTCTTGATTGGTTTGCACTTCTCCATGTTGAATCTTTTCAACAAGTCTTTGGTATACTTCTCTTGTGAGAGAAAGTTACCATTTTTCATTTGCTTGACTTGAAAGCCGAGGAAGTATGTTAGCTCACCAATCATTGACATCTCGAACTCCTTCGACATCAACTCACCAAATTCCTTGCAATGATAGTCATTTTTCGAGCCAAAGATTATATCATCAACATATACTTGACAAATGAAAATATCACTGTTATGTTTCTTTGTGAAGAGAGTTGTGTCGACGGTCCCGATCTTGAAGCCCTTTTCGATGAGGAAGTCGCGAAGACGCTCATACCAAGCCCTTGGAGCTTGCTTTAGCCCATAAAGCGCCTTGGACAACCTGTAAGCATGGTTAGGATATCTAGGGTCTTCAAATCCAGGCGGTTGCTCAACATATACAAGTTCATTTATGAAGCCATTTAAAAATGCACTTTTTACATCCATTTGATAAAGTTTTATATCATAGCATGATGCATATCCAAGTAGGATACGGATGGCTTCCAGTCGAGCAACCGGTGCAAAGGTCTCTCCAAAATCTAAGCCTTCAACTTGAGAGAATCCCTTTGCGACAAGTCTTGCCTTGTTTCTTACAATCACACCTTGATCATCTTGTTTGTTTCTGAACACCCACTTTGTTCCAATGATTCTTGTATCTTGTGGGGGCTTCTCCAGGGTCCAAACTTCGTTACGGGTGAAGTTGTTAAGTTCTTCATGCATGGCATTTACCCAGTCCGGATCCTGTAGCGCCTCATCTGTACAAGTAGGCTCAACACAAGAAACAAAAGAGTGATGTTCAATAAAAGAAGCATGTCTATGTGATCGAGTAATAACCCCTTGTGAAGGACTCCCGATGATTTGGTTTTGAGGATGAGCTTGAAGTAGTGATGAGTTTCTTCTGTCAACCACTTGGGAAGAGGATCCAGGAGCATCAACATCTTCGGCTTGTACCCTTGCTTGTTCATGAGAGACAAATGTATCTTCATTTGCATGCCTCTCATCTTTTTCATCATCTTGTGGTACATTTGATGAAGAAGGCCTGTCAATGATTTGCACCTCTTCTTCATCTTCTTTTGGTTTGATAGCTCCAATAGGCATGTTCTTCATTGCTTCCCTAAGTGGCTCATCACCTACATCATCAAGATTTTCAAGTGCTCCTTGGGAGCCATTAGTCTCATCAAATTCCACATCATATGTTTCTTCTACCACGCCAGTGCCATGTTTGAATACTCGATATGCTTTGGACTTTAATGAATAACCCAAAAGAAAACCAATATCACAACGTCTTTGAAACTTCCCTAGGTGATGGCGTTTCTTGTAGATGTAGCATTTGCACCCAAACACCCGGAAGAAGGAGACGTCTGGCTTTTCCCATTTAGCAGTTCATAAGGAGTCTTCGCAAGTAGCCGGTGAGGAAATAGCCTGTTTGATGCATAACAAGCAGTGTTGACAGCTTCGGCCCAAAACCTCTCGGGTGTGTTATACTCATCTATCATTGTTCTTGCAAGAGTGATCAAGGTCCTATTTTTCCTTTCAACAACTCCATTTTGTTGAGGTGTGTATGTGGCAGATACTTCATGCTTGATCCCAATTTCATCACAGTACTCATGGATGTTGGTGTTGTTAAATTCTTTGCCATTATCACTTCTAATCTTCTTAATCTTGCAATCAAATTCATTTTGTGCTTTCTTGGCAAACTTCTTGAATATAGATGCAACTTCAGATTTGTCATGGAGAAAGAACACCCAAGTGTATCTTGAGAAGTCATCAACAATCACTAGACAGTAGAGGTTGCCACCGGCACTGACATAATTTGTAGGTCCAAATAAATCCATATGAAGTAGTTCCAGTGGCCTTGATGTTGACATGAAAGCTTTAGTAGGATGTGTATTAGCAACTTGCTTTCCAGCTTGACATGCACTGCATGGCTTGTCTTTTTCAAACAACACATCCTTTAATCCTCTAACAATATCTTTCTTTAATACTTTCTTGAGTGTGCTCATCCCAACATGTGCAAGCCTCCTATGCCAAAGCCATCCAAGAGAAGCTTTGGTGAAGAGGCAAGTTCTTAAGTCTGCATCTTCTGAAGTAAAATCCACTAAGTAGAGGTTGTTGTATCTAAATCCCTTGAATACCATTGATTCATCATCCATCTTTGTTACAATAACCTCTGTTGGAGTGAATAAGCATTGAAGTCCAAGATCACAGAGTTGACCCACTGATAATAAATTGAAGCTCAAAGGTGCAACTAAGAGAACATTTGATATTGATAAATCATTTGAGATTGCCACCTTGCCAAGTCCTTGCACTTTTCCTTTTGAATTGTCTCCAAATGTGATTTTATCTTGACCATCAACATTCTCATCTAGTGAGGTGAACATCCGCGGGTTGCCTGTCATATGTTGTGTGCATCCACTGTCAATAACCCAATGACTCCCACCGGTCTTGTAGTTCACCTACATTCACAGACAATTCAAGCTTGAGTTTTGAGGGCCCTATATTGCATAGGACCAGTGACTCTCTCAATTAAGGACTTTGCCACCCAGATTTGTCTAGGTCTACTCTTGTTTGGTGGACCTAGGAAAGTAACCTTAACCTTTCCATTTGCAACCTTTCTTAGAACATAGTGAGCATTGAAAGCAAATGGTCTTGAGTGCTTAGGCAAGGGAGTTGGTGGTTTGGCTTTGCAGTTGTGGGCAAAGTGACCTTCATTTCCACACTCAAAGCATTTGATAGGCTTGTGAGTCTGCTTTGGCTTGTATTGAGTGGTAGCTTTCTTTTGCACAAAAGCATTGTATCCAATACCACTCTTGTTGTTTTTCATAACAGTGTTCATAAGCAGCTCACTTTGGAGGTATTGACCCTTGTTGAACTTTTGCACACTTGTTGCAAGATGTTCATTTTCACTTTTTAGTTTCTTGACCTCATTTTTAAGCCTTTGATTATCCACTGCCAACTCATTGTTGAAATCATTGTTCTCAATAGCAACTTTTCCTCTAGTAGTTGCATCAGTCAAGTAATTCTTCAATTTTTGGTTGTCTAAAGTCAGGACTTCAACTTTTTCAATTAATTCAGCATGTAGACTAGTTTTCTCTTCTTGGATCAAATCATCACATGAGGTTGCTACATCAAACTTAACAACAGGGTTAATAGCCTCATGTGTTTTGCAAGATAAAAGTTCATTTTCAACAAGAAGATTATCATGATCAAATTTAATTTGAGTATAGTCTTCCTTGATCTTTACTAGTCTATTTTGCAACTCCCTATTATCTTCATTTAATTTGTCATATTTTTCCTTAGCATCTTTTAGGGAGTTTGTGAGCTCATTTACAGTTGATGACATAGTTTTATTCTCTTCTTTTATTTCATCACTAGCCTTTATAACTATGTCATATTTGGCATTTAAAGATTCATTTTCATTTTTCAACCTATCACATTTAGCTTTTGACTTTCTAATGATTTGAGTATATTCTTTAAGTAAGTCAGCTAACTCATCATATGAAGGTGAAGCAAATTCCTCATCACTATCACTATCACTATCATCAGCAATATCATTTTGTACCTTCCGTTCACCCCTAGCCATGAGGCATAGGTGAGAAGTGGATGATGGCGATGGTGGTGGTGAAGAGAAGTCCCCGGCGATGGCGGCAACTTTTTCATCATTCTCTTCTTCACTTGAAGAAGACCCACTTGATGATTCGATGTCGGTGAGCCAGTCGCCAACAATATATGCCTTTCCATTCTTCTTCTTGTGGAACCTCTTTTGCTTCCCATCCTTTCTCTTGAAGAATTTCTTTTCCTTCTTTTCATCATCGCTGTCATCTTCTTTCTTGCCCTTGAACTTGTTCTTCTTGGGCTTGTTGCATTGATGAGCAAGATGACCAAGCTCACCACAGTTGTAGCAGTCCATCTCAGAAATGGGCTTTCTTTTGTTGGAAAAGAACTTCTTCTTCCTTGAATCAAATTTGATGCCTTCTCTATTTAGCTTCTTCAATATCTTGGTGGTCTTCCTTACCATCAAGGCAATGTTTGCATCAAGGTCATCATCACTTGAGGATTCTTCCTCAACTTGTATTTTTGCTTTTCCTTTTCTTTCATGATTTGCTTTGAGAGCCAAATCCTTTCTTTTGGAAGATGATTCTTCTTTGTCGTTGATGTGCATGTACATTTCATGGGCATTGATCTTTCCCAAGATTTGTGTAGGTGTGGTAACTGAAAGATCCATTTGATGTAGCACAGTGACAATGTGTCCATATTTGTCTATTGGGAGGACACTGAGAATCTTCCTCACAACATCCGGTTGTGAGATTTGAGTAAGCCCCAATCCATTAACTTCCTCTACAAGAATATTAAGTCGTGAGTACATAGCATTTGCATTTTCATTAGTAAGCATTTCAAAAGAATTTAACTTTCGCATGGCTATGTGATATCTTTCCTCACGTTCACTTCTAGTTCCTTCGTGTAGAGCACAAATGTCCATCCACAAATCATGAGCATTTTTATGATTTCTTACTCTATTGAACACATCTTTGCAAAGGCCTCTAAAAAGGGTGTTTTTGGCCTTAGCATTCCATTTCTCATAATTGAACTCATCACCTACAATATTTGTGGGATCTCTAGGTTCGGGGAACCCTTGTGTGGCAGCTTTATAGACACCAATGTCTATAGCCTCTAAGTATGCTTCCATACGAATTTTCCAATAAGGAAAATCGTCACCATCAAAAACGGGAGGAGGTCCATCCCCACCGGACATCGTAACTCTAGCAGTTAAGCTAATCTATGAGCAACAAGGCTCTGATACCAATTGAAAGGATCACGATGCCCAAGAGGGGGGGTGAATTGGGCTTTTCTAAAAATCAACACTAATTAAAACCTAAGCAAGCGCTAAGCAAGAGCCCAACTTCACCCCAACAACTAGCACTAAGAATATAATACTAGAAATGCAACAAAGCTAAGATAATACTTCAAATACTTGCTAAACAAATACACAATGTAAAGTGCTTGAATTAAGTGCGGAATGTAAAGCAAAGTTTAGAAGACTCCTCCAATTTTTCCTGAGGTATCGAAGAGTCGGCACTCTCCACTAGTCCTCGTTGGAGCACCCGCGCAAGGGTATCGCTCCCCCTTGGTCCTCGCAAGAACCAAGTGCTCACTATGAGATGATCCTTTGCCACTCCGGCGCGGTGGATCCCTCGAGACCGCTTACAAACTTTGAGTCGGGTTACCAACAAGATCTTCACGGTGATCACCGAGCTCCCAACGCCACCAAGCCGTCTAGGTGATGCCGATCACCAAGAGTAACAAGCCGTAGACTTTCGCTTGACCAAGAGAAGCCTAATGCAAGTGGTGTGTGCTCTAGGTGGCTCTCACTAGCGCTAATGAGGAACAAACACGGATTATGATTCTCTAATCTCCTCACTAGGCTTTTGGTGCTTGCAATGCTCTAGCAATGTGATGGAATAAATGTGGAGTGCAAGACATTGAATATGGTGGGTGGAGGGGGTATAAATAGCCCTCACCCACCAACTAGCCGTTACAGGCATTTCACTGCGCAATGGCGCACCGGACAGTCCGGTGCGCCACCGGTGCGCCAACGGTGCGCCACCGGTGCGCCACCGGTGCGCCACCGGTGCGCCAACGGTCGTTTCCAACGGCTAGTTCTGACAGCTAGCCGTTGGACTCATGGCACACCGGACAGTGAACAGTTCACTGTCCAGTGCACACCGGACAGTCCGGTGCGATGTCCGGTGCGCCACTAAAATTCAACTCTGAAACCTGCGCTCTCGGGTTTCTGCGGAGGGAAAGCCTTTGCCCCGGACCAGCCTGGTCCCACCTGGCAGAGGGTGCACCGGACAGTCCGGTGCACACCGGACAGTCCGGTGCCCCAGGGCCAGAAACACTAACTCTTGTTTTTCAGCTGATTTTCAAATCGGTTTTCGTTCTAACTTGTGAGTGAGTTCTAGAGTGACACCTAGCACTGTGTATGAGTGTGATTGTGCACCAACACTACACTAGAACTCTCTTGGTCAAACTACTCATCGACAACCCCTCTTTATAGTACGAAGAGAATAAAAGACCTAACTAAACCGCGAGTGTCCACATCTCCTTGACACTCGGACTCCGTAGACCTTCACCTTTTGTTTCGTCGTTTTAGCCGTCGCTTTGAGTTCTTATCTCCGGGATTGTTTTCACCGTTGTAGTACTTCTACCTGTCATGCGACCTAACTTACCATTTGTCTCTGCAAAACACACGTTAGTCACATATAATATTACGTTGTCATTAATCACTAAAACCAACCAGGGGCCTAGATGCTTTCAGGTTGCTTCGATTTGAGCCAATATAAATACTTATGAGATATGCATGGATTGTTTCTTTATTTCTTAACATTTTGGACCATGCTTGCACCACATGTTTTGTTTTTGCAAATTCTTTTGTAAATCCTTTTCAAAGTTCTTTTGCAAATAGTCAAAGATAAATGAATAAGATTTTGCGAAGCATTTTCAAGATTTGAATTTTTCTCCCCTTGTTTCAAATGCTTTTCCTTTGACTAACAAAACTCCTCCTAGATGAAATTCTCCTCTTAGTGTTCAAGAGGGTGTTGTCATATCAATTTTGAAAAACTACCTTTTTCTCCCCCTTTTGAACACAATAAGATACCAATTTGAAATTTATCAATTGAGAATCATACCAATTGAAAACCTCTTTTAAAATTAGGTGGTGGTGCGGTCCTTTTGCTTTGGGCTAATACTTTCTCCCCCTTTGGCATGAATCGCCAAAAACGGAGTCACTAGAGCCCTTAAAAGAATTCTCTCCCCCTTTGGTCATAAATAAATGAGTGAAGATTATACCAAAGACGAAGTCCTTTTGCTTTGGACTCTCCCCCAAGAGATGGAGAGATGCGCGGAGCGACGACGAAGGATGAGTTACGGAGTGGAAGCCTTTGTCTTCGCCGAAGACTCCAATTCCCTTTCAATACACCTATGACTTGGTTTGAAATAGACTTGAAAACACATTAATCATAACATGTGAAAGAGATATGATCAAAAGTATATAAATGAGCTATGTGTGCAAATCAACAAAAGAAGTTCCTAGAATCAAGAATATTTAGTTCATGCCTAAGTTTGTTAAAAGTTTGTTCATCAAGAGGCTTGGTAAAGATATCGGCTAATTGATCTTTAGTGTTAATGTATGAGATCTCGATATCTCCCTTTTGTTGGTGATCCCTTAAAAAGTGATACCGAATGGCTATGTGCTTAGTGTGGCTATGCTCAACGGGATTATCCGCCATGCGGATTGCACTCTCATTATCACATAGAAGAGGAACTTTGGTTAATTTGTAACCATAGTCCCTAAGGGTTTGCCTCATCTAAAGTAGTTGCGCGCAACAATGGCTTGCGGCAATGTACTCGGCTTCGACGATAGAAAGAGCGACCGAGTTTTGCTTCTTTGAAGCCCAAGACACCAAGGATCTTCCCAAGAACTGGCAAGTCCCCGATGTGCTCTTTCTATTAATTTTACACCCCGCCCAATCGACATCTGAATAACCAATTAAGTCAAATGTGGATCCCCTAGGATACCAAAGCCCAAACTTAGGAGTATAAGCCAAATATCTCAAGATTCGTTTTACGGCCGTAAGGTGGGATTCCTTAGGGTCGGATTGGAATCTTGCACACATGCAAACAGAAAGCATAATGTCTGGTCGAGATGCACATAAATAGAGTAATGAACCTATCATCGACCGGTATACCTTTTGATCGACGGATTTACCTCCCGTGTCGAGGTCGAGATGCCCATTGGTTCCCATGGGTGTCTTGATGGTTTTGGCATCCATCATTCCAAACTTGGTTAGAATATCTTGAGTATACTTCGTTTGGCTTAGGAAGGTGCCTTCTTGGAGTTGCTTCACTTGAAATCCTAAGAAATACTTCAACTCCCCCATCATAGACATCTCGAATTTTTGTGTCATGATCCTACTAAATTCTTCACATGTAGACTCGTTAGTAGACCCAAATATAATATCATCAACATAAATTTGGCATACAAACAAATCATTGTCAAGAGTTGTCGGCGTTTCGAGACCGGGGGTCCCTAGGCCGACGAGTGAATGTCGTCGCGTGCCCCAGCCCAGATGGGTCGAGCGCGAGGCCGAGCGCAAAGGGGGGAAGCGAGGTGGCCGGAGACCGACATGAGAGAGGTGGGAATCCCGCGGCCTTCGTGTTCGTCCCGCGCCCAGGTCGGGTGCGCTTACAGTAGGGGGTTACAAGCGTCCACGCGGGAGAGGGAGCGAGCGGCTTCAAGCGAGCGCGTGTCTCGTCCTCGTCCCCGCGCGGCCAACCCTCTCTAAGAGGGCTCTGGTCCTTCCTTTTATAGGCGTAAGGAGAGGATCCAGGTGTACAATGGGGGTGTAGTAGAGTGCTACATGTCTAGCGGGGGAGAGATAGCGCCCTAAGTACATGCCGTTGTGGCAGCCGGAGAGATTTTGGCACCCAGCTGGTGTGATGTCGTGGCCGTCGGAGGAGCGATGGAGCCTGGCGGAGGGACAGTTGTCGGAGCTGTTGAGTCCTTGCTGACGTCCTCTTGCTTCCGTAAGGGGGCTGAGAGCCGCCGTCGTCACAGAGTATGCGGGGCGCCATCATCGCCTATCTGGCGGAGCGAGCCAGATGGGACGCCGGTCTTGTCCCCGTGGCCCGAGTCAGCTCGGGGTAGGGTGATGATGGTGCCTCCTGTTGACATGGCTGGTCTGCGCCCTAGGTTGGGCGACGTGGAAGCTCCTCCGAAGCCGAGGTCGAGTCTGTCTTCCGTGGCCGAGGTCGAGTCTGAGCCCCCGGGTCGGGCGAGGCGGAGACCGTCGGCTGAGGTCAGGGCATAGTCCGAGCCCTGGGGTCGGGCGGAGCAGAGTTCGTCGTCTTCTGGGGCTGAGCCCAAGTCCAAGCCCTAGGTCGGGCAGAGCGGAGTTCGTCGTCTTCTGGGGCTGAGCCCAAGTCCGAGCCCTGGGTCGGGCGGAGCGGAGTTCGCCGTCTTCCGGGGCTTAGCCCAAGTCCGAGCCCTGGGTCGGGCGGAGCGGAGTTCGCCGTCTTTCGGGGCCTAGCCCGAGTTTGAGCCCTGGGTCAGGCGGAGCGGAGTTCGCCGTCTTCCGGGGCCTAGCCCGAGTCCGAGCCCTAGGTCGGGCGAAGCGGAGTTCGCCGTCTTCCGGGGCTTAGCCCGAGTCCGAGCCCTGGGTCGGGCGGAGCGGAGTTTCCTATGGTTCCTGTGGCCGGGCCTGACTGCCTGTCAGCCTCACTCTGTCAAGTGGCACCGCAGTCGGAGCGGCGCAGGCGGCGCTGTCTCTCAGTCGGGCCGGTCAGTGGAGCGGCGAAGTGACGGCGGTCACTTTGGCTCTGTCGGCTGGGGGGCGCGCGTCAGGATAAAGGCATCAGGCCACCTTTGCATTAAACGCTCCTGCGACTTGGTCGGTCGGTGCGGCGATTTGGTCAGGGTTGCTTCTTGGCGAAGACAGGGCCTCGGGCGAGCCGAGAACACGTTCGCCGCTGGAGGGGGGCCTCGGGCGAGACGGAGATCCTCCGGGGTCGGCTGCCCTTGTCCGAGGCTAGGCTCGGGCGAGGCATGATCGAGTCCCTCGTATGGACCGATCCCTGACTTAATCGCACCCATCAGGCCTTTGCAGCTTTATGCTGATGGGGGTTACCAGCTGAGAATTAGGAGCCTTGAGGGTACCCCTAATTATGGTCCCCGATAAGAGTTTTAGTAAATAAAGTAGGATCGGCCTTTTCGACTTTGAAGCCATTATCTATAAGGAAATCTCTAAGGCATTCATACCATGCTCTCGGGGCTTGCTTGAGCCCATAAAACGCCTTAGAGAGTTTATAGACATGGTTAGGATACTCACTGTCTTCAAAGCCGGGAGGTTGCTCAACATAGACCTCTTCCTTGATTGGTCCATTGAGGAAGGCACTTTTCACGTCCATTTGATAGAGCTTAAAGCCATGATAAGTAACATAGGCCAATAATATGCGATTTGACTCAAGCCTAGCTACGGGTGCATAGGTTTCACCAAAATCCAAACCTTCGACTTGGGAGTATCCTTTAGCCACAAGTCGAGCTTTGTTCCTTGTCACCACACCATGCTCATCTTGCTTGTTGCGGAAAACCCATTTGGTTCCTACAACATTTTGGTTAGGACGTGGAACTAAATGCCATACCTCATTCCTAGTGAAATTGTTGAGCTCCTCTTGCATCGCCACTACCCAATCCGAATCTTGAAGTGCTTCCTCTACCCTGTGCGGCTCAATAGAGGAAACAAAAGAGTAATGCTCACAAAAATGTGCAACACGAGATCTAGTGGTTACCCCCTTATGAATGTCGCCGAGGATAGCGTCGACGGGGTGATATCGTTGGATTGCTTGGTGGACTCTTGGGTGTGGTGGCCTTTGTTCTTCATCCTCCTTGTCTTGATCATTTGCATCTCCCCCTTGATCATTGCCGTCATCTTGAGGTGGCTCATTTTCTTGATCTTCTATTTCATCAACTTGAGCTTCATCCTCGTTTTGAGTCGGTGGAGATGCTTGCGTGGAGGAGGATGGTTGATCTTGTGCATTTGGAGGCTCTTCGGATTCCTTAGGACACACATCCCCAATGGTCATGTTCCTTAGCGCGATGCATGGAGCCTCTTCAGTACCTATTTCATCAAGATCAACTTGCTCTACTTGAGAGCCGTTAGTCTCATCAAACACAACGTCACAAGAAACTTCAACTTGTCCGGAGGATTTGTTAAAGACTCTATATGCCCTTGTGTTTGAATCATATCCTAGTAAAAAGCCTTCTACTGTCTTAGGAGCAAATTTAGATTTTCTACCTCTTTTAACAAAAATAAAGCATTTGCTACCAAAGACTCTAAAATATGAAATATTGGGCTTTTTACCGGTTAGGAGTTCATAAGACATCTTCTTGAGGATTCGGTGTAGATACAACCGGTTGATGGCGTAGCAAGCGGTGTTGACCGCCTCGGCCCAAAACCGATCCGAAGTCTTGTACTCATCAAGCATGGTTCTTGCCATGTCCAATAGAGTTCTATTCTTCCTCTCCACTACACCATTTTGTTGTGGGGTGTAGGGAGAAGAGAACTCATGCTTGATGCCCTCCTCCTCCTCAAAGAAGCCTTCAATTTGAGAGTTCTTGAACTTCGTTCCATTGTCGCTTCTAATTTTCTTGACCCTTAAGCCGAACTCATTTTGAGCCCGTCTCAAGAATCCCTTTAAGGTATCTTGGGTGTGAGATTTTTCCTACAAAAAGAACACCCAAGTGAAGCGAGAATAATCATCCACAATAACTAGACAGTACTTACTCCCACCGATGCTTATGTAAGCAATCGGGCCGAATAGATCCATGTGTAGAAGCTCCAGTGGCCTGTCAGTCGTCATGATGTTCTTATGTGGATGATGGGTACCAACTTGCTTCCCTGCTTGGCATGCGCTACAAACTCTACCTTTCTCAAAATGAACATTTGTTAATCCTAAAATGTGCTCTCCCTTTAGAAGCTTGTGAAGATTCTTCATCCCAACATGGGCTAGTCGGCGGTGCCAGAGCCAACCCATGTTAGTCTTAGCAATTAAGCAAGTGTCGAGTTCAGCTCTATCAAAGTCTACCAAGTATAGCTGACCCTCTAACACTCCCTTAAATGCTATTGAATCATCACTTCTTCTAAAGACAGTGACACCTACATCAGTGAATAGACAGTTGTAGCCCATTTTGCATAATTGAGATACAGAAAGCAAATTGTAATCTAAAGAATCTACAAGAAAAACATTGGAAATGGAATGGTCAGGAGATATAGCTATTTTACCAAGACCTTTGACCAAACCTTGATTTCCATCCCCGAATGTGATAGCTTGTTGGGGATCCTGGTTTTTCTCATAGGAGGAGAACATCTTTTTCTCCCCTGTCATGTGGTTTGTGCACCCGCTGTCGATAATCCAACTTGAGCCCCCAGATGCATAAACCTACAAAACTTGTTTAGTTCTTGACTTTAGGTACCCAAATGGTTTTGGGTCCTTTGGCATTAGAAACAAGAACTTTGGGTACCCAAACACAAGTTTTTGACCCCTTGTGCTTGCCCCCAACATATTTGGCAACTACCTTGCCGGATTTGTTAGTTAAAACATAAGATGCATCAAAGGTTTTAAATGAAAAGTTATGTTCATTTGATGCACTAGGAGTTTTCTTCTTAGGCAACTTAGCACGGGTTGGTTGCCTAGAGCTAGATGTCTCACCCTTATACATGAAAAGCATGGTTAGCGCCAGAGTGAGACTTCCTAGAATGAATTCTCCTAATTTTGCTCTCAGGATAGCCAACAAGGTACAAAATGTAACCCTCGTTATCCTGAGGCATGGGAGCCTTGCCCTTAACAAAATTAGATAACTTCTTAGGAGGGGCATTAATTTTGACATTGTCTCCCTTTTGGAGCTTGCCGAACTTGTTGAGGTCGTTGTAGATCCGAGGCTTGAGTCCTTGTAGAATCATGCCGTTGGCACGCTCTACTTGCCCATTCGTCATGGGGTGAGCCACGACGGCCCAGTCCACCCGGATGTGGTGATCCTCGCAGAAGTCCAGGAACTTTCTGCCGGTGAACTGGGTGCCGTTGTCGGTGATCATGGAGTTCGGGACCCCAAAGCGATGGATGATGTTGGTGAAGAACGCCACCGCCTGTTCGGACCTGATGCTGTTTAGGGGTCGGGCCTCGATCCACTTGGAGAATTTGTCGATGGCGACCAACAGGTGCGTATAGCCCCCGGGTGCCTTCTGCAAGGGGTCGACGAGGTCCAGACCCCACACAGCAAAAGGCCAGGTGATGGGTATCGTCTGCAGGGCCTGAGCGGGCAGGTGGGTCTGCCTTGCGTAGAACTGACACCCTTCGCAGGTGCGGACAATTCTAGTGGCGTCGGCCACCGCCGTCGGCCAGTATAAACCTTGTCGGAAGGCGTTTCCAACAAGGGCTCGAGGTGCTGCGTGATGGCCGCAAGCCCCCGAGTGTATCTCTTGCAGGAGCTCCTGGCCTTCGACGATGGAAATGCATCGCTGGAGGATGCCTGAAGGGCTGCGGTGGTAGAGTTCCTTCCCGTCCCCTAGCAAGACAAACGACTTGGCGCGCCGCGCCAACTGCCGAGCTTCGGCTCGGTCGAGGGGTAGCTCTCCTCGGTGGAGATATTGCAGGTACGGGGTCTGCCAGTTTCGATTAGGCGTGACCCCGCTTTGCTCCTCCTCGATGCGCAGAGCCTCACCCTCGGGGGCCGAGGGTACCTCGGGCCGAACCGAGGGTGCCTCGGGCTGGGCCGAGGGTGCCTCGGGCTGAGCCGAGGGCGCCTCGGGTTGGGCCAAGGGTACCTCGGGCCAAGTCGAGGTTACCTCGGACTGAGCCGAGGGTACCTTGGACTGAGCCGAGGGTGCCTCAGGCTCGGCCGAGGCCTTCTCGGGCTCGGGCGTGTTGTCGGTCTTGACGGAGGGTTGATGCAGGTCTCGGGAGAAGACGTCCGGGGGAACCGTTGTTCGCCCCGAGGCTATTTTAGCCAGCTCGTCCGCAGTCTCGTTGTAGCGTCCGGCGATGTGGTCGAGCTCGAGCCCGTAGAACTTGTCTTCCAGGCGCCGAACCTCATCGCAGTAGGCTTCCATCTTCGGGTCGTGGCAGTGGGAGTTCTTCATGACTTGGTCGATGACGAGCTGCGAGTCACCGCGAGCGTCGAGGCGTCAGACCCCTAGCTCGATGGCGATGCGCAAACCATTGACCAGAGCCTCATACTCAGCCACATTGTTGGACGCCGGGAAATGGAGGCATAGCACGTAGCGTAGGTGCTTTCCGAGGGGCGAGATGAAGAGCAGGCCTGCGCCTGCTCCTGTCTTCATCAGCGACCCATCGAAGAACATGGTCCAGAGTTCCGGTTGGATCGGAGCTGTTGGGAGCTGGGTGTCGACCCATTCAGCCACGAAGTCCGCCAAGACCTGGGACTTGATGGCCTTCCGAGGGGCGAACGAGATCGTTTCACCCATTGTTGGGGGCCTTCGTCATCCGAAGGTCCTCAAAAACATGATTTGACAATATTTTCCAAGCGGATTATATGAGCAGGTATCTTCGGACTCGGAGTTACGAACATGAAGTACGATCAGAACGAAGCCTAAGCCAGACGAAGGGGAATTGGGATGGAGGACAGAAGCTGTACGAAGGATGGTGCATAGCCGAAGCTGTGCGCAGGAGAGCTTCGTCGCGATAGCAGAAAGGGGAACCGACTTAAAGATGAAAAGACTACTTAGGTCTTGACAGATTCCCATAAGTCATTAGCAAATGTAATGGACATAAATGTAATTCTACATGGGCTGCGTCCCGCGTCTATAAATAGATGAACAGTACTCCCATACTGTTCACGCTGATCTGGCATTTACTTTTGCGTCATCCGTGTACTTTTGTCTTTCTGCAATCCGAAGGTACACTTGTAATTTGAAGTCATTTCTATTGATATACGATAATAAAATAGAAATGACATGATAATAAAGTTTAAATGTTTATATTACTTTTAATGTTGCTCATAAGTCCTTTGTCATAACTTATCGCACTTACGAAGGTACATTATTTGTGACCTTCGTCCGGAGCACATTATATCCTGAAGGGAAATAATGTTTCGAGGGACGAAGGACCTTATCATTTAACACTTTTTATGTTGCCTTGTTCTTAATCCGAAGCATTTGAGAACAAGTCCCCAACATTGGCGCCCACCTCCGGTGAACTCACTTCCACTTCGAGTTTTTCGAACACCTTCGGAAGCTATAGACCCTAGCTATGGCGCCGAAGAAAGCTTCAGCGACTGGGGCTGCAGCACTGCAACCGCTGGACCCCAACCAGGAGACCGTCTCTCTTCGGGAGGCCCGAAGCCAGAAGAGGAAGGCCGTCAGCCCGACGCTTCAGGAGGATGAACTAGACCAAGAGATCAGGGATATGGAGATGCTTCATCAACAGGTGCAGAGGAAAAAGGAAAAGATGGCCAGGCTAGTTGAGCTGCAAAGGCAGATAGACGAAGCTTCTGAAGAAGTCCGTCATCTTACCCACGATGAGCAGAACCGAAGGCCTCAACAAAAAGACCTTCATCAGGAGGGCTTCTTCAACGAAGATGACTGGTATGACAATTTCCATCATGGAAATTTTGTTTTCGATGATGCTTCTCCTCTGTCCGCTGAGCTGCAGGCTACACCTTGGCCTCCGTCCTATAAGCCACCCCAGCTTCCCATGTTCGATGGCCATTCAGACCCGAAGCAGTTCTTGATGAGTTACGAAGCAACAGTGTCTTCGTATGGTGGCAATGCTGCAGTCATGGCAAAGTCTTTCGTTATGGCCGTCAGGAGTGTTGCTCAGACCTGGTATTCCTCCCTTCGACCAGGAACGATCACTTCATGGCAGAAGCTGAAGGATATGTTGTTAACCAGCTTTCAAGGATTTCAGACGAAGCCGGTCACTGCTCAAGCCTTGTTCCAGTGCACTCAGGATCATGAAGAATACCTTCAGGCGTATGTCAGAAGGTTCTTGCGTTTGAGGGCGCAGGCACCAACGGTGCCCAATGAAATTGTCATCGAAGCCATGATCAAGGGGCTTCGTCCTGGACCTGCAGCTCAATACTTTGCTAGGAAGCCTCCTCAGACTCTGGAGAAGCTGCTCCAAAAGATGGACGAGTACATTCGTGCCGACAATGACTTTCGCCAAAGAAGGGAGGAGGCTTTCAGATTTTCTGAAATGACCAGGGGCTTCGGAGGAATATTTTATCCGAGGCATGTCAGGTCCATCCACAACTCTACTCAAAATGATGATAAGGGGAGTCAGCAGAACAGACCGCAGAGCTCCTCACAGGCTTCGGGGCAACAGCAAACTTTCTTCCGGCCACCAGCTCCAAGAGGCAGAGGCGCCAGGGGCTTCGGCGGAAGATTTGGAGATCAACCAAGGAGGGTATTTTGCTTATTCTGTGGTGAAAACAAGGGCCATACCACCAGGATGTGCCATGTTACCATCCAGAAACAAAAGGAGCTAGCAGAAGCTGCAGCGCAACAGGGCCAGCCGAAGCAGGTCATGCATACTGCTTCGTACCATCAGCCTTACATCCCGGAATACGTGGGCAACCACCCTGCAGTTTCCGTAGCTTCGGCGAGTCAACCTCAAGCTTCATGGCAACAGCCCCCGCCCCCACCTCCGCTGCAACAAGGCCAACAGCCAGAAGGGAGCCAATATGTTCCGCACCAAAGGGATCTCAGAGAGCAATCTGAAGCTCGCACAGTCAATAGTACTGTGCCAGAGTCGAAGCACATTTATTGACAAATATCCTACTTTGATAGCAGTCTTTTCCGTTTAGTTCTATTTTCTGTGTAATAAAGAACATTTCAGTTTTCATGTAATAGTTTCGTGGTTGGTTATGAAGAAAACCTATTTTCTCCACAGGCTTAAGTTGCTGAAGCTTAAAAATTTGCGGTAACAAGGAGGACCTTCGAATTATTAAAAATCCTTCGAAGCAACAAAAAGTCGTTCTAAGGAACGCAGAGTAAGTTGCTGAAGTTACAAAAAGCCGTTCCAAAGGGAGCGCAGTGTAAGTTTTTTGCTCCAAAGACGTTCCTAAGGGAATGCAGAGCATACAGCGAAAAGTCAACGCTGATACCGCCTAAGTAAAAGGCGAAGAAGCTCCAAAGACGTTCCTAAGGGAATGCAGAGCTTACAGCGAAAAGTCAACGCTGATACCGCCTAAGTAAAAGGCGAAGAAGCTCCAAAGACGTTCCTAAGGGAATGCAGAGCTTACAAAGATATTTTGTGTGTATCTTCGGAACAAACGTCATTTACATAACATAACATCATCACATCATTTTGCATAGCATAAGCATCATACATCATGTTGCATATGGCAAAAGAAGGGGACACAGTATCAACCTTCGAAAGGACGCTTTGAGAAAGTGAAAATTGTGAAAAGTCACGAGGGAATACAATGATAATCTTCGGAATACAGCTTCGGAGAATGTTTTTACGAAGCATGGATGAGCTTCATCAGAGTAATATCGAAATTGTACAGCTTCGGAGAATGTTTTCACGAAGCGTGGATGTGATTCATCAGAATAGTTTTAACGAAGAATGTCTTCTTCACGAAGCATGAAAAGAAGGGAAGGTGTTTTTTCGCCGAAGGCTCAAAAATGGTATGTATGTAGAATTTCATGCATCGTAAAGAATTGAATAATGAAAAGAGACTTGTATATTACATTCAAATGTACAAAATATTACATAGATCACACTTCAAATGTTTTTTCTAATAACACCTAGTCTTCTCTTAATACTACTTCGGCAGCCTCATTTAGAAGTTGTTCAATAACTTTATCCATGATAGCTTCGGCCATTTGTTTAATTTCGTCATCCCCTTTTGTGTGAGGGTCACCAGACGATCCAGCAGGTTCTGAGGGAAGAGAATATTTCTGCATTACTATTACAAACCGCGAACAAAGTTTGAAATAAAAATTACAACACAATAAGAACGACTAATTAATACCTATTTGCCCTTCGGGCTCTGTACTTTTTTCGGCAACTTCTGTCACTTTCCTAGCATCATGGATGCCTTTTTCACTCCTTTGAATAATTTCTTGCGCCATTTCTCGGCCGCCGTTGTCCCAGACATCAGTAAAGAATTTGCCACCAACCATGCTTGCTTCGGCCGAAGGGTCTTTGATGTCTTCGGAGGATAAGGCAGCTTCGGACTGAGCTAAAGATTTTACATGTTCACAACCTTTCTTCTCCAAGACAGTAGCAACTCCTCTGGCGCCCGAAAAAGCGCAGATGTCACCGCGGCTACTCAGGATTTCCTCGAAGGCCTCTGCTTCGTGGCTGATCCATTCCATTAGACCTTCGGGATTGCCTCTTGAGAAATTCTCTTCACTGGAAAATGCGCCCACGCTGGCGAAGCTGGTTTTTATTCTCTTTACGCATTCCATGGATTTTTCGTAGCATCTTTTCTTAGAAGACCGAAGCTCTTCCACGGTTGCTTCCAAATGATCAGCCCATTGGTCGCTACATTCCCGTCTTGTTTCTTCAAGTATGCGTTCTTCTTTCGCCCGGGCCAATTGCTTCTGAAGATCTTTAATTTCGCGTCTGTGAGCTTTGGCCTAAACCTTTGCAGCAGCTTCGTCCTTTTTTATCTTGTCTACTAATGTAAGCAGAATTTTATCTTTCTCTAGAGCTTCGTTTCTCAGTTTAATAACTTCTGATCGTAAATTGTTGAACGCAATTTCATAGCTCTCATCTTCGGCACTCTTTTGTGCTCTTAATGCGTTGCTTAGGATTAAACCCTATTCGAAAAAGAATCCATATAAGAATAAAAGAATGAATTACGTATTAAAAAATTTTTTCAAGCGTCTAATTCCCATACCTTTAGGCTATTGTACGCAAGACTGTCCGCGAGATCCTCCTTTGTCATAGCACATAATCCAGCTTCGAGCTTCGGGAACCCCATACTTCTAGCCATCTCTCGGCAGACAGATAATTCTTTGTTATCAGGGAGGCAATATAGGAAGTCATCTTCGTTTGTCCCATTAAACACTACTGCCCCCTTCGGATATTTTAACTCTCTGGCATAGTGATTGGCTTCATAAGTCTCTTCTTCAGATAATTTCTTCCCCGAAGCATGTCGCACGATGTAATCGTATATGTTGGAAGGAGCTTCGGGGACGGCAGTGTCAAGTTCTTCAGCCAAAACTGGTTCTGATATTTTTATTTGTTCCGTTTCCAAAGATTGTTCCTTGGTGGGCTCTGAAGGCTCAGCTTCAGCTTCAGGTTGTTGCTTCGAAGCTTCAGTAGACGCTTCAGCAAGTTCAACAGTCTTCTTTGGAGTTGTGCTTGAAGACTTAATTGTCTCCAAGACATCTAGCACGTTCACCATTCTTTTTCTTTTTGGGGTCACCGATGGACCCTTTTGATTTTTTATTTCAACATTTGCTGAAGGACTTAAGGTTTCCAATATTTTTTGTCCTTCAATTCTCCGTTTTTCTGCCTTCTCTGCTGAGGGCGCTTCAGTTTTATCTTCTTTCTTCGGCACTGGAGTTGGTTTCGAAGTTTCAGTGGCCAAAGAGACTTCACCAATAAACTCAGGCACTGTGGCCGGCTCAATAAAACGCGCTCGGTGGGTGAGCACCTTCATCTTTTTCCTTTGCGGCGCTGGCTCACTAGTGGCACTCGTGGCAGCTTCCGTCGCAGGAGAAGTATTTTTTCTTTTGCGGCCCGACACCGGATAGTGATAGTCAGGGTAGACAAACCCGATTGCATCAAATACCCGGTTGAGCCTTTTCTTCTTTCGGCCTCCGAAGGCTGCCGATAGTGCAGTGTTCTCGGCCTTCGAGTACACCCCAAGCAGTTCGTCACTTAATGTTTCAATGCTTTTTAGCCAGTCGTCATCAGGTTCAACAAATTTATCCCCGTATTTGAATGTGTATTTCAGTCTGACCAGTCCGCCTTCGTCGGACTCTTTGATGGTCTCCTTCGGCATTTCCCACTTTCCTGCAAGTGGCCACACCCTGAAGACAATATGTTCTTGAACCAAGTCCCTTGTCCCAATAAAAGAGCAGACTACGCCGAAGGCTCTTTGGCATTCCTCGGCTGCTTCATCCATTTCAACCTTCGGCCTTCGAAGTCCGAAGCGTTGCCAGATGGGGCGCATAATGATACTCTTAACATCTTCCTGCGCTGTTAAGTCATTCTTTACATAGAACCACTCTGTCATCCAGGCTCCGGGCCACCTCTTCCGAAAGGTTGGCACAGGGCGGCTTGACCCGGAGCGGGCACCGAAGCTGTAACACCCAAAATTGTTGTGATATTGTTCTTTCCCCCAGGGCTTCGTCTCATATAACAACTCATGAATGTTGCAAAAGCTTTTAGCATTTGGTTCTAAACCTTGGCTTTTCGCAGCCCAGACAAACATCCCCATTCTCATAATAGCTTCGGGAGTAATTTGATGAAGGTAGACTTGAAATGTCTTCAGGACTTCGACAACAAAGCTGCTTAGGGGGAATCGAAGCCCAGCCTTGAGAAAGCTTCGGAAAACTACGACTTCATCTTCTTCGGGGGTGGGAGAAGTCTTTTCTCCAGCATCAGCCCTCACAATAGACATATCTCCAAAATATCTCCCCCTCATATTGTCAATATGACTCTGCTTAACAGTGGTTTTCCCGAAAACCGTGTGACTTGGCCGCCATGGTCGATCTTCGGACTCTTCCCCACCACTTTCCACATCATAACTGTCGCTGTCACCAGTATCTTCAGACAAACCTTCCAGGATCTCCTTGGTGATTTTTTCCGTATTGGTCTCCGCCATCGCTATAAGGAAACCCAAGTTCTTTTCTTCGTTGAGACTCAGCTTCATCTCAGCAGTGACCTTCTTATCTTCAGACATCTTCGGAGACACTAAAAACTGTTTTCAAGGCCGAAGCTTCAAAAACCAAAAGATCAGCAAATCTTAGTGCGCAAGAGCTAAAAATTTAGTAAGCGGGAGCAGATGGCAAGAAAGCGTACCAAACAAATTGTGGCGGGTCTCTATTTATACACTCGATATAACGGAAACTGTGTGGTCCCGCGTGTCAGTGACTTTTGCTATTCTAGCAAAGGGAAGGTGTTTTTTCGGACCTTTGGCTTAAGGCCTTCGTCCATATCGCAATCTGAATTTATCATTAACAAATTAATATTGCGAGGGGCTACTGTTGGGGGCCTTCGTCATCCGAAGGTCCTCAAAAACATGATTTGACGATATTTTCCAAGCGGATTATATGAGCAGGTATCTTCGGACTCGGAGTTACGAACATGAAGTACGATCAGAACGAAGCCTAAGCCAGACGAAGGGGAATTGGGATGGAGGACGGAAGCTGTACGAAGGATGGTGCATAGCCGAAGCTGTGCGCAGGAGAGCTTCGTCGCGATAGCAGAAAGGGGAACCGACTTAAAGATGAAAAGACTACTTAGGTCTTGACAGATTCCCATAAGTCATTAGCAAATGTAATGGGCATAAATGTAATTCTACATGGGCTGCGTCCCGCGTCTATAAATAGATGAACAGTACTCCCGTACTGTTCACGCTGATCTGGCATTTACTTTTGCGTCATCCGTGTACTTTTGTCTTTCTGCAATCCGAAGGTACACTTGTAATTTGAAGTCATTTCTATTGATATATGATAATAAAATAGAAATGACATGATAATAAAGTTTAAATGTTTATATTACTTTTAATGTTGCTCATAAGTCCTTTGTCATAACTTATCGCACTTACAAAGGTACATTATTTGTGACCTTCGTCCGGAGCACATTATATCCTAAAGGGAAATAATGTTTCGAGGGACGAAGGACCTTATCATTTAACACTTTTTATGTTGCCTTGTTCTTAATCCGAAGCATTTGAGAACAAGTCCCCAACACCCATGATTTCCACCGCCCACTTTGCAATTCTACCTGAGGCCTCTCGGCACTGGATGATCTCCCCCAGGGGGAAGGATGACACCACAGTTACCGGATGAGACTCGAAGTAGTGTCGCAACTTCCGCCGCGTCAGGATCACCGCGTATAGCAGCTTCTGAACTTGTGGGTAGCGGATCTTGGTCTCGTACAGTACCTCGCTGATGAAGTAGACTGGCCTCTGGACGGGCAATGCATGCCCCTCTTCTCGTCTTTCAACCACAATCGCGGCGCTAACCACCTGAGTGGTCGCGGCGATGTAGATCAAGAGGGCTTCTCCGGTAGCGGAAGGCACCAAGATGGGCGCGTTCGTGAGGAGCGCCTTTAGGTTCCCGAGTTCTTCCTCGGCCTCAGGGGTCCAAGTGAAGCACTTAGCCTTCCTTAAGAGGCGGTACAGAGGCAGGCCTCTTTCGCCGAGGTGCGAGATGAAGCGGCTCAGAGCCGCAAGGCATCCCGTGACTCTCTGTATGCCTTTCAAGTCCTTGATGGGCCCCATGCTGGTGATGGCCGCGATCTTCTCCGGGTTGGCCTCGATGCCCCGCTCGGAGACGATGAACCCCAAGAGCATGCCTCGGGGAACCCCGAAGACACACTTCTCGGGATTGAGCTTCACGCCTTTCGCCTTGAGACATCGGAATGTCACTTCAAGGTCGGAAAGGAGGTCAGAGGCTTTCCTCGTCTTGACTACGATGTCATCGACGTAGGCCTCGACCGTTCGGCTAATGTGTTCGCCGAACACATGGTTCATGCACCGTTGGTACGTTGCACCCGCATTCCTCAAGCCGAACGGCATGGTGACATAGCAGTACATGCCGAAGGGTGTGATGAAAGAAGTCGCGAGCTGGTCGGACTCTTTCATCCTGATTTGGTGATACCCTGAGTAGGCATCGAGGAAAGACAGGGTTTCGCACCCAGCAGTGGAGTCCACAATTTGGTCGATGCGAGGCAGAGGGTAGGGAACCTTCGGACATGCTTTGTTTAGACCAGTGTAGTCTACACACATCCGCCATTTCCCTCCTTTCTTTCTCACAAGCACAGGGTTGGCAAGCCATTCAGGATGGAATACCTCTTTGATGAACCCTGCCGCCATTAGCTTGTGGATTTCCTCGCCTATGGCTCTGCGCTTTTCTTCGTCGAATCGGCGCAATGGCTGTTTCACGAGTCGGGCTTCAGCTCGGATATCCAGCGAGTGCTCGGTGACATCCCTCGGTATGCCGGGCATGTCCGAGGGACTCCACGCGAAAACGTCGGCGTTCACGCGGAGAAAGTCGACGAGCACTGCTTCCTATTTGAGATCGAGCTCGGAGCCGATCCGGATCTGCTTGGAGGCGTCGCTGCTAGGGTCGAGGGGGACGGATTTAACCGTCTCCGCTGGCTCAAAGTTGCCGGCGTGGCGCTTCACGTCTGGCACCTCCTTAGAGAGGCTCTCCAGGTCGGCGATGAGGGCCTCAAATTCGGTGAGGGCCTCGGCGTACTCCACGCACTCCACGTCGCATTCGAACGTGTGTCGGTTCGTGGGGCCGACGGTGATGACCCCGTTGGGGCCCGACATCTTGAGCTTGAGGTAGGTGTAGTTGGGGACGGCCATGAACTTCACGTAGCATGGCCTCCCCAGTACTGCGTGGTAGGTTCCTCGGAACCCGACCACCTCGAACGTGAGGGTCTCCCTTCGGAAGTTGGAGGGTGTCCCAAAGCAGACGGGAAGATCGAGTTGTCCGAGGGGCTGCACACGCTTCCCGGGGATGATCCCATGGAAAGGCGCAGCGCCTGCCTGGACCGAGGATAGATCAACACGCAGGAGCCCGAGGGTCTCGGCGTAGATGATGTTGAGGCTGCTGCCTCCGTCCATGAGGACCTTGGTGAGCCTGACGTCGCCGATGACGGGGTCGACAACGAGCGGGTATTTCCCCGGGCTCGGCACGCGGTCGGGGTGGTCGGCTTGGTCGAAGGTGATGGGCTTGTCGGACCAGTCTAGGTAGACTGGCGCCGCCACCTTTACCGAACAGACCTCCCGACGCTCTTGCTTGCGGTGCCGAGCCGAGGCGTTCGCCGCTTGCCCACCGTAGATCATGAAGCAGTCGCGGACCTCGGGGAACTCTCATGCCCGGTGATCTTCCTTCTTATCGTCGTCGCGAGCCCTGCCACCCTCCGCGGGTGGCCCGGCCTTGTGAAAATGGCGCCGGAGCATGGCGCACTCCTCAAGGGTGTGCTTGACGGGCCCCTGATGATAGGGACACGGCTCCTTGAGCATCTTGTCGAAGAGGTTGGCACCTCCGGGGGGTTTCCGAGGGTTCTTGTACTCGGCAGCGGCGACAAGGTCCGCGTCGGCGGTGGCGCGTTTCGCTTGCGACTTCTTCTTGCCTTTCTTCTTGGCGCCGCGCTGAGTTGACGCCTCGGGGGCATCTTCCGGTGGGCGGCCCTGGGGCTGCTTGTCCTTCCGGAAGATAGCCTCAACCGCCTCCTGGCCAGAGGCGAATTTGGTGGCGATGTCCATCAGCTCACTCGCCCTGGTGGGGGTCTTGCGACCCAGCTTGCTCACCAGGTCGCGGCAGGTGGTGCCGGCGAGGAACGCGTCGATGACATCTGAATCGGTGATGTTGGGCAGCTCGGTGCGCTGCTTCGAGAATCGTCGGATGTAGTCCCGGAGAGACTCTCTCGGCTGCTGTCGGCAGCTTCGGAGGTCCCAGGAGTTTCTAGGGCGCACGTATGTGCCCTGGAAATTGCCGGCGAAGGCTTGGACCAGGTCATCCCAGTTGGAGATCTGCCCCGGAGGCAGGTGCTCCAACCAGGCGCGAGCGGTGTCGGAGAGGAACAGGGGGAGGTTGCGGATGATGAGGTTGTCATCATCCGTTCCACCCAGTTGGCAAGCCAACCGGTAGTCCGCGAGCCACAGTTCCGGTCTCGTCTCCCCCGAGTACTTTGTGATAGTAGTCGGGGTTCGGAACCGGGTCGGGAACGGCGCCCGTCGTATGGCGCGGCTGAAAGCCTGCGGATCGGGTGGTTCGAGCGAGGGACTCCGATCTTCCCCGCTGTCGTAGCGTCCCCCACGCCTGGGGTGGTAGTCTCGGCGCACCCTCTCGTCGAGGTGGGCCTGACGGTTGCGGTGATGGTGCTCGTTGCCGAGGCGACCCGGCGCCGCAGACGCTGTGTTGCGCGTGCGCCCGGTGTGGACCGAGACTTCCCGCATGAATTGGAAAGTCGCGGCGCGATGTTCCGAGGGGTACCCCTGCCTTCGAGAGGCGGAGCTTTCGGCCCGTCGGACCGCGGCGTCCTCCAGGATATTCTTGAGATCTCCCTAGATACGCCGCCCCTCGGTGGTTGACGGCTCCGGCATCGCGCGGAGAAGCATTGCCGCTGCAGCCAGGTTCTGGCCGACTCCACTAGAAGCTGGTGGCGGCCTCACCCTGACATCGTCGGCGATGCGGTGCTGGAAGCCCTGGGGGAGATGACGCACTTCTCCGGCCGGAGGTTGGCCCGCCCATTCCTGCCCGATGTCCCGGCGGACCGGCTCAAGTGTTCCTGCTCCCTCGTCGAGCTTCGCCTGCACCCCGCGGATTTGCTCGAGCTGTGGGTCATGACCCCCCGCCGGAACGGGGACCACAGCTAGCTCCCGTAGGATGTCAACGCGAGGCACAGGCCTAGGGAGATCACCGTTCTCCGGCATACCAAAATGGTTGCCTTCGGAGGGACCCCCTAGATCGACGTGGAAACATTCACGACTTGGGCCACAGTCCTCGTCGCCGAGGCTGCGGCTACCGTCGGAACAGTCGGAAAGGCAGTAGTCACACGCGGTCATAAAGTCCTGCATGGCACTGGGGTTACCAAGTCCGGAGAAATCCCAACAGAAGTCGGGCTCGTCATCTTCCTCGGACCCCGAGGGCCCGTAGGTCGAGACGTCCGTCAGCCGGTCCCAGGGTGACCGCATATGATACCCAGAGGGTTTGGACTCGCCTCTACGAGAGCGTCCACCAAAGCGAAGTTGCTTGGCGGGTTGAGGCTGAATCCAAAAGGCGTGAGATGGGAATCGGTGGGTACCTCTTGGTCGACGGGCGATGACGAAGTCCCGTCAGGGACTGACTGCACTGTCGTCTCAGGTACGAGGGTGACGCCTAGCAAGCCTTTCGCGAGCGTGCTGGCGTCGTCCGTTTGCTTGGGGTTGGCGTGTTGCGGGGAGACGACGCTCGTCTTCGTCTCAGACACGAGGTCGATGCCCGACGTGCCCCCCGTTGGGGCGTCGGCGCCGTCGACTCGCTCGACAGCCGACGAGGTGCTGCCTCCTGCTTGGCCTTGGTTGCCCCGCCTCCTCCTCCGTCGGCAGGGGAGGGGACGAGGTGAGCTCGAATGTTGTTCTTCCACCACGCGGGGAAGACGTCGTCGATTCCGCCGTCGGCGGGCGGGCCGTCGGCCGCCATTGTCGCTGTCGCACGACGGGGGAAGGAGTATCATGTCGTAGCTGCCGTCGAGGGACATGAACTCAAGACTCCCGAAACGGAGCACCGTCCCGGGCTGGAAAGGTTGCTGGAGACTGCCCATCTGGAGCTTGACGGGAAGCTGTTCGTCAACACACAGCAGGCCCCTACCTGGCGCGCCAACTGTCGGCGTTTCGAAACCCGGGGGTCCCTGGACCGACGAGTAAATTGTCGCCGCGTGCCCCAGCCCAGATGGGTCGGCGCGAGACGGAGCGCGAAGGGGGGAGGCAGCCGGAGGGAGACGGGCGTGAGAGGTGGAAATCCCGCGGCCTTCGTGTTTGTCCCGCGCCCAGGTCGGGTGCGCTTGCAGTAGGGGGTTACAAGCGTCCACGCAGGAGGGAGCGAGCGGCCTCACGCGAGCGCCGTCCCGTCCTTCCCCGCGCGGCCAACCCTTTGTAAGAGGGCCCTGGTCCTTCCTTTTATAGGCGCAAGGAGAGGATCCAGGTGTACAATGGGGGGTGTAGCAGTGTACTAACGTGTCTAGCGGAGGAGAGCTAGCGCCCTAAGTACATGCCATCGTGGCAGCCGGAGAGGTTTTGGCACCCAGTTCGTGTGGTGTCGTGGCTGTCGGAGGAGCGCTGGAGCCTGGCGGAAGGACAACTGTCGGGGCTGTCGAGTCCTTGCTGACGTACTGTTGCTTCCGTAAGGGGGCTGAGAGCCGCCGTCGTCATAGGGCGTGCAGGGCGCCATTATTACTTGTCTGGCGGAGCGAGCCAGACGGGACGCCGGTCTTGTTCCCCGTAGCCTGAGTCAGCTTGGGGTAGGGTAATGATGGCGCCTCCTGTTGACGTGGTCGGTCCGTGCCCTGGGTTGGGCGATGTGGAGGCTTCTCCGAGGTCGAGGTCGAGTCTGTCTTCCGAGGTCGAGGTCGAGTTCGAGCCCCCGGGTCGGACGAGGCGGAGACCATCGGCTGATGCCAGGGCTGAGTCCGAGCCCTGGGATCGGGCGAAGCGGAGTTCGTTGTCTTCCAGGGCTGAGCCCGATTCCGAGCCCTGGGGTCGGGCGAAGCGGAGTTCGTCGTCTTCCGGGGCTGAGCCTGAGTCCGAGCCCTGGGGTCGGGCGGAGTGGAGTTCGTCGTCTTCCGGGGCTGAGCCCAAGTCCGAGCCCTGGGGTCGGGCGAAGCGGAGTTCGTCGTCTTCCGGGGCTGAGCCCGAGTCCGAGCCCTGGGGTCGGGCGGAACGGAGTTCGTCGTCTTCCGGGGCTGAGCCCGAGTCCGAGCCCTGGGGTCGGGCGAAGCGGAGTTTCCATGGCGCCTAGGGCCGGGCTTGGCCGCTGTCAGCCTCACTATGTCGAGTGGCACAACAGTCAGAGCGGCGCAGGCGGCGCTGTCCTTTTGTCAGACCGGTCAGTGGAGCGGCGAAGTGACTGCGGTCACTTCGGCTCTGTCGACTGGAGGGCGTGCGTCAGGATAAAGGTGTCAGGCCACCTTTGCATTAAATGCCCTTGCGATTTGGTCGGTTGGCGTGGCGATTTGGCCAAGGTTGCCTCTTGGTGAAGACTGGGCTTGAGCGAGCCGAAGGTGTGTCCGTTGCTGGAGGGGGGCCTCGGGCGAGACGTAGATCCTCCGGGGTCGGCTGCCCTTGCCCGAGGCTGGGCTCGGGCGAGGCGTGATCGCGTCACTCGAATGAATCGATTTTTGACTTAGTCGCACCCATCAGGCCTTTGCAGCTTTGTGCTGATGGAGGTTACCAGCTGAGATTTAGGAGCCTTGAGAGCACCCCTAATTATGGTCCCCGACATTGTTGTTGTAGTTTACGTGGGTTTTGTTGTAAGCCGTCGCAACGCACGAGCAACCGACTAGTAGAGTTTAAACGTGACATAAAAATTGTTCGTGAATAAAGATATAATGAGCACGATTTATGTAAATAGATTTTTAAATAATAATTCAGAAAATAAATTTTAAAAAGACTACTGACACGCTCTAAGCGGTTAATAATAGTTAGTTACACGCTAATGACAACAAGGACAAACGTGAGGAGAAACCTAGGCTTGAGTCTAAGAAATTGTGTTATCACCGAGTCGAATCAGAATTCAAGCCGAAGTGAGTCATACATTTCTGCGCTCGCTTTTAAGGTTAAACATGTTTCTTTGTGGATTAATGTCTTGTGTGAAATGTTTCTGCAGCTCCAAATATATGGATTGCAGTGTCGTTTTGAATTCCAAACTAGCTACTTTCCAATGTTTACATCCATGTTTTCATGCATATCCGAATCTTCATCTGAAAATGGAAAATGATCAAGCCTGTTTTTATCTGAAGCCCATCTGCATATGCAAGGAAGCCCAGTTCGCTCGGCCCACTTTTGCAACCATCCACCTCGCCTGCTCCAAACCCTAGCCCATCCGACGGCCACGAGACTCCCATCGTTCGGATATAAGTGCCCCTCCAACCGAAAACCCGTCCTTCTCCGCGCACTCCACCCAACTCGCCGCCGCCGCTTGCTGCCGCAGCCGCCATGGGTGAGCAAATGTTCTGTGGTCTCTCCGTGCAGGCGAGCCTTTGCGCGTCGTCTCTCTCTGATAGCCTGTTCGTCGCGCAGGGGCGTACAAGTACGTGTCGGAACTATGGAGGAGGAAGCAGTCGGACGTGATGCGCTTCGTGCAGCGCGTGCGCTGCTGGGAGTACAGGCAGCAGCCGTCCATCGTCCGCCTCACCAGGCCCACCCGCCCCGACAAGGCCCGTCGTCTCGGCTACAAGGCCAAGCAGGTAGGTCTTCTAGCCTGCCGCTCTGTTTTCTCGCCTGCCGCGAGATAGTGATGTAGAAATAGGTTGGTGGAGGGCTTGCAGCCATTTAGGATTTGATCTGCGCAATCATATCACCGTTTGCTGGTTTGTGTTTATAAGATTTTTACGGCTGTGGGCGACCATTTCTACTGTAATAAATATACGATATATCGTCGTCAGTTTTTTGTTTGCGAAATGTAGAACTGTTTTTGGTTATCACTCCGACGTACGCCGTCCACTACTACAATACAAGCATGCAGCTGAGCCTATGTTCGGGCATGATTAAGATTTTTGGATTGGATATTTAATGCTTGAATTTACATATAAGATATTGTAACTACTTGTTGTGTTGGAATAATTTGAACACGATTCAAAAGTGAGTTCTTACTTATGATTGCTGCACATTTGATGGTTCATCACATGTGGACCTTAAAGTTAATATGGTTTGGTGTGGGTTATTTTGTAGTCACCAGTAATTTTGATATCTGTAGTTCACAAAATAAGTCTTCATTGGCCACTAGCTGAGGAATTGAGCATAATGTAAATAAATAAATAAACGTTGTTACATTGTATCACCATGTAAAAATCAGCCAAACATGTTGTGATTAAGCGGCTTAATTAGCCTAGCCTTTTTTTCACTTCAGGGTCTTGTTACTTACTCTCACTGTGGCAAACTATTAAGATGTTTTGGCATCTCTAGATTCATAACTTTTACTTCGAGTCTAGACATAATATATCCAGATATGTAGCAAAAGTTACCAATCTAAAAGGCCAAAAATGTTTTATAATTTGGAACGAAGGGAGTAATAAATTTTTGGTGTATCCGTGTATGTTGAGAAGACCGTTAGTATGCTATGTAGCCTTGTTTGCTTCATCTTACAATTGCAGTTTGAGTATATATGTCCTGATTTTGTCTGATGTTGTGTTGTGGTAATTCATCTTCAGGGATATGTTGTCTACCGTGTCCGTGTGAAGCGTGGTGGCAGGAAGAGGCCTGTGCCCAAGGGTATTGTCTATGGCAAGCCCAAGCACCAGGGTATCACCCAGCTCAAGTTCCAGAGGAACAAGAGGTCTGTCGCTGAGGAGAGAGCTGGACGTAAGCTTGGTGGACTGAGGGTTCTTAACTCCTACTGGGTGAATGAGGTACATCGGATTGTAAAATGAACACTCTTTAAACATACTAGCTTGTTTATATCTGTCAAATCTTTTTTTTTCTAATTGCCTGACATGCCCATATCTCCTACCACAGGATAGTACCTACAAGTATTTTGAGATCATCCTTGTGGACGTTGCCCACAAAGCCATCAAAACCGACCCGAGGATCAACTGGCTATGCAACCCTGTGCACAAGCACCGCGAGCTCCGTGGCCTCACCTCGGCAGGCAAGAAGTTCCGTGGCCTGCGCGGCAAGGGCCACACCCACCACAAGAACAGGCCCTCAAGGAGAGCCACCTGGAAGCGCAACCAGACCCTCTCCCTCCGCCGCTACCGCTGAGCAGCTCGTCGGGTGCTTGGATACTGCCACTGTCCGACCATTCCCAATCAAGACAGCAAGGGTGCCTGTCTCTGGTTGCATTTTCAAAGTTTTGCTATTTGTGTTCTTGGCACTTTTAATGTTAGGAGTCAATTATGGAGCATATGTCATGAACTATTTGCAATTCGGCTGTATTATCAGACAACGAATGGTTAGTGATCAAATGCTGCCTGCTGCTGTGGACTAAATGATTGGTTTTGCCTTGCTGTATTGCATCCCGTGATGATGGTGCATCCAGAATAGTGCGGTGAGGATGATAACTATGTTGACATGTTGAAGCTGGCGTCGTTGCTGCCCTGAGGTTGCTGCTTAGATGGGTGTTGTGCCTTCGTTGTGCTGTCCGGCTATGTGAAGGCGACATCAACCACGGGCGACAGCAGCGTGGGCGCCGTCGTCGCCAGGAGGCAGGTTGCAATGGGAGGTGACGAACGGTGTGGATGGCATGGGGTAGAACTAGAGAAACGAGAGACGCTTCTGGAGAAAACTGCAGTCCAAAGGACACTTGTGTGGTTTTGATTTTTTGGATGACGTGGCTGCAACGGTTTAATAAGAAAAAAAAACTTTAGATCTAGTTTGATAACTTTATTTTTACAGGATTCTCATTTTTCTAAGGTTTAAATGAACACTTTTTTTGAAAAAATAAAAATTCCTTAAAATTGAGTTTGTCAAACTAGCCCTTAAAACTAGTGTAGACCGGTAGATCATACTATTTGAAACTGTGTTTTATCAGTAGTTACTAAACAAATTTTATCTTCCAATATCATGGTATCATTAAAAACCAAAGTGTTGCTTCAAACCTGAAAAAAAAAATACCGAGCTGCATCTGACTATCCTACTCCTAATGTGTCCCCATACCTAAGCTAGATTAAGTTTAGGGGCCCGTTTAGTTACTTTAGTTTAGGGACTAAAGTTTAGTTAGAGCATCTTCAGCAGTTTTGTAAAAAGAAACTCCCTAAAATCAAATGTAAGAGTTGCTAAATGATCATAGAGAGTTAAACAATATGTGTTGTCCATTAGTTCTTTATTTTTAATTGCTATTTTCTTTAAAAATTATACCAGCTTAGTTTATTTTGAAGGGCCTTTTTTAATGGGCTTATTTGACTTGATCCAATACCTTCGTAGATCAGCCCATAGATGAAATCACGGTTAGTTTGTTGATTCCTCTTTGATCATTCACTCAATTGCTCCTTCATCAGGTACTACTAGTCCGCATCTGGTCCTTAGTCACCGGGTACTAGTTGGCTGTTGGCTCCTTGTCAAGTATTAGTCCACATGTGTTTCTGATTTTTACTAATAACCAAATTGCCTTTAATTTTTTTACAATAGTTGAATTATGATCTGTTCTATTTGCAGATATTACAAGCAGAAGATGTCATGCTTTTGAGTCTAAATTATCAGTGAATAGCAGAGGACATTTTCATAAGAACAAACATGACATTTTTAGGACGCCCCTCATTCGCTAAAGCATCAGGTCACCCCTCATCTGAGAATGAACAGACTATTCATTGGATTCAACTTCATGACTACTATATCTCAATTGTGTAACAACCAGGAACAGTTAAAAATCCACGGATACACATAAAACTAAACTGGAAACAGTATATAAGAGTAGCACATGCAACAAAAAATCCATAGATTGTTCATCTATAAATGCACTCAGTGAAACAAAATAATACAAAGTAACATATGTGATCTGACCAGAATTTGAAAGGAAAATGTAGCAACTTCATAAATTTATCAACAACAATTACAACACCACTGGTGAAAAGTTTTTTCTAGTAACTTCTTAAACTAAGATTTAGGAACTTGTTTAAGTAACAGTTGGAGATGATATTAGAAGACTAAAATTTAGCCTCTACCCTATTTAGTTATAGGGCCTAAAAGTATTCAAAATACATTAAATAAATCATAAGAGGACCAAAGTGCACCTTAGCATTCTCCCGCCAAAAAGTGGATAGTTACCTCTTAAGGCACTAGAGACTAAAACAGTTTAGTCTCTATTTTAGTTCTATCAGCAATTTAAAGGATAAATAAAATTAAAATAAAGAGAGTAATTTTTAGTCTCTCAAATGAAACGGCGGGGTCAAACCATTTAGAGAAAACGGTCAAACTCTTGTGCAGCTGTGCCTGTGCCGCTTTGCGAGTTTGCGACCGACCGACCAACCCAGCGTAGCGCTCGCTGCCCCAAGTGACATGTGGGTCCTAGCGGTCAGCGAAGCAGCCCCATCCCAAGTGTCGTCCATGTAGAGTCTATCCGTGAAACTGCCACTCTGCCAGGCGGGCGGGTTCTGCGGTCAACAGAGAGAACAGCACTGTCTCCGTCTATAGTCTATACTCGTCACTCGTCAGGCATCATCACCGCCTTCTCCCGAGGCTTTCGAGATGGCGGCGGCGGAAGCTTCGAGGACTTCGGAGGCCCGCCGTGACGCCGTGTTCGGGCGGTGGGTCGTCTTCTCGCCGGCGCGCTCGCGCCGCCCCACCGACCTCAAGTCCCACAACCCCACCAACCCTAGCCCGGGCCCGGGGGCCGACGCGCCGCCCAAGCCGTCCTGCCCCTTCTGCGCCGGCCGCGAGTCCGAGTGCGCGCCCCAGATCTTCCGCGTCCCGCCCGACAGCTCGCTGCCGTGGCGGATCCGCGTCATCCAGAACCTCTACCCCGCGCTGCGCCGCGACGTGGACCCGCCGCCTGTGCCAGAGGCAGAGGGGGATGTCTCCCCGGACGAGCCTGGGGAGCGCGCCGTCCCCGGCTTCGGCTTCCACGATGTGGTCATCGAGACACCGCGCCACGACGTGCGCCTCTGGGACCTGGACGCCGAGGGGGTCCGCGACGTGCTGCTCGCCTACGCGGAGCGCGTGCGGCAGCTCGGGGAGCACCCTGCGGTGCAGTATGTTCAGGTAGAGCCTAGAGAGGCTTTAACGTGTGTGCATCCCATTTCATTCTTTGGATAATGGTGAAAAAAATGTGGCAAAATGTTAAGACGCTAAGAGCATTTCCAAACTGCAAAAACTAGGCATTACAAATTGATGCGTCTTAAAGCACCTTGAACTTGTCAGTTAAAACTTGACGATTGCTAAACACCGGCTATAGTTGCTATAGTAACCACTAAAATTCATTAGCTGGAGATATTGTGTTGTCGTTCCTTTTTTCACACATGTGGATGGTTCAATGTAACTTCTAATTGGGATCTTGATGACTTTGATGTGTTTCTCTATGTTGGTACTGAGATTGACATTTTGGGCACGTTAATGTAAAAATTATAGTATCGTGATATGCATTGCCTGTAAACGAGATTATAATTTATAAATTCAGATATATGTGCCTTTATAACGTAAGAATAATGTTGCCGTGGCAAAATTTACAAACTTGTTGTGTATGTTGTAAGATATGCTTTTTCTGGAGGTTATGTTGCACGGCAGTTAAGGTTGCCGGAGGCTTCACAAGATCCCAATTCCTAGACACTTGCTGTTACACCTATGTTTATGTCAATCATTTTTATGGCAAGATAAATATGGACAATAACATGTTAACCTTTTAGTTTAGAATGGAACACTTGTTTTATGTCAACCATTTCTTATGGCAAGATAGATATGGACAATAACATGTTCACCTTTTAGTTTAGAATGCAAATTTTTTATTTTGTCTATTATGTCGAGTTTTGTGTAGGGTTCATTTAATTAAGCTTGGATCTGGTGATTCTTGAATCTTGATTGACAAATCGTTGCAGACACCTTTATTGTTCACTTGCGAAACATGCTGTTTCAGTAGTTAGTGCCTTTGTCGTTTACTGCATCGCTTATGCTTTGAACCTTTTTCATGCACTGGCCATGTGACATATTTGTCTTCTATATATCCATGTAGGAATCTGTTAGCTGACGTTGGGGTATTGTACTATGGGTTAATAAATAGAAAATACCAGTATCTCATTTGTTTAGGATCTGCGGTGAAAACTCAGTAGTTTGTTTGCTACGAACCCATTTGCCCTGAGTTCGATACTTTCCTACCGTGTCTAAGTTCCCAAATAAAAATCGTTGCCTCTCACCTGTGAAGCCACAAGGCGATGAAGTGTGCCTATTTTAAATGCGGACTCATCTTTATATTGGAATTTTTCCAACCATAGAAAGTAGAAAATAATCAGTCTCTAAGGAAAATGAATCAACATGTTCATCCTTATAGGCCATTTCTAGTGGTTTATGATGCTTTCCATGTTATTTGTTAGCCAATGCCATGCTTGTTATTATGGTCTGTGCAGATGGACTGTCTGTTTTGTGTAGATATGTAGTTTGGTGCAGTTCTCATGTTTACCGCAAGGACATAGGTGTGGTATGTTTGAGCATTGCCACTGTTACTGTGCTAGGGGATGGTAATTTACAAAATATTACATTCTTAGGCTATCTCCAGCAGACTACCTATCACTCCCTATCTCAGTCCCTATTTCAAACTTCACTCTGTAAACATTGTCGTTTACATAGCAAAACAATGTTTTGCACGTCCGTTTGCACGGTCTGCCGGAGTTGGCCTTACATGTAATGCTCCTTTAGTTATCTCATACAAACTAATTGGTGATTCTCCTCTAAACTAAATTGATTGAATGAAGATATAAGTGAGACTGAAACTTGCTCATTGAAAGCTTTCTTAATGGACAATAATTTCATCACTTCCAAACAAAACTTAGCTCCTACATATTCAAGTCCCAGTTGTTGTTCCACAAACCCATCTTAGTACTTGTTTTGTTGGATCTATTTTTGCCCCGTCGATTGTTTCCGGTTAGCAGTAGGCTATATTCATTCCTGAAGCCTGTTATTGACAACAACAACAACAAAGTTTTTTGTTATTGACTGCAAGTTGCCTCTTTTTTACTTTACCTTCTATAGTACCTCTGTTGATTTTATCATGCCTTTAAAAGTTCCTTTGTCTTAATATGCTTAGGTGTTTAAGAACCATGGGGCATCTGCTGGAGCTTCGATGGCACATTCACACAGCCAAATGTTGGGAACTCCCTTTGTCCCTCCCTCTGTTACAACTCGGCTTAACTGCATGAAGGAGATTTTTGACAGATCAGGGAACTGTAGCCTTTGTGAGATTAGGCCCAAAGATATCCTGATCAGTGAAACACCTAATTTTTCTGCCATTGTTCCTTTTGCAGCATCATATCCATTTGAGATATGGATTATTCCTCGACAACATATTTCTTATTTTCATGAAATAGATCAAGATAAGGTATGGAGTGTTTTTAAATCAGCTAGATATTTCATTTTTTACTGACCAATAGTGGTTTAGACTTGTGTATACAAATATCACTACATGTTTTGAAGTTCAAACTTCCCTTCATATTTTCTCTTGTCGTACCTTTTTCGAGTTCCTGTTAGGTTATTGATAAACTTCTGTGCCAATAGTTTAATGCATCTGCTGTAGTTATTGGTTTAATTTGCATGCTTAAATACTAGCTGTATAGTATTTATGTCATTCCTTCTAAGGCCATGGAAAATGGTTCCTTCAGTGGAAATTTATAATTAATTACCTTATTTGACCCTACTCACATTCTGTAACCAGATACACATTGCAGTCTTCTGATGCATTTGATTATCTTCTTCAATCTCCGCATATTCCAAGCACCGTATTACACTTATGGGTTTTATTGCATTTCTACTGAACGGAGATGAGGGATTTGTAGGTTCACTTGATCACTTCCCCAATTTGTGTCATGGGGAACAATATGCCACTATAGGCCATATCTGCCTGCGTTACTAATGCTGTCAATAAGTTTGCCCATTTCATGTCATAGTCATGAGCTACTCTGTACATAAATAAATTCCAGGCATGTTGATAGTAGCAGATTCTGCTTGTCAGCACCACCTTTTTTTTTGGGCACTAAATTATTGCAATATTATCTGCAGGCACTGGACCTTGGGTCTCTGTTAAAGACTATGCTGCAAAAGTTGTCTAAGCAGCTTAATGACCCACCATTCAATTTTATGGTCCACAGCGCACCATTTGGGATTTCATCATCCTGCCTGCCTTATACACACTGGTTCCTCCAGATTGTGCCCCAGTTAAGTGTAGTAGGCGGATTTGAGCTTGGAAGTGGGTGCTACATCAACCCTGTTTTCCCTGAGGATGCCGCAAAGATTCTCAGGGAACTTGACTGCTCAGTCTAGTGGTGGTCGACGTCTAACCTTTTAACTAGATAGGAACGAGGGATGTGTTCCTCTGTACTTTTCTGGGAAGCAAAAATACCATGCTAATAATACAAGCAGACAGTTAACTTGATTATGTAACATCAGGCCCTGCTTTGGCGAGGGAGATCTGCTGGGGTATCTTTCTTGCCCTTGCTTCAAACAGGAAGCATGCCAAGTTGGGCTTTCTTTCTTGGCCCTGAGATTGATGTTGCCTGTCTGTACAGACTACAGAGTGGTTAAGAACAGAGTTTTCGTTTGACTGACTAATAAGTTGTTTGATATCTTTTTATCTGATGACTTGGTTTATGATATGATCTAAATGTTTTCTGGTTATTAACGTAAATTGGTTACGTGCAATATATATTAGTATTAACTCCTGACGTGCTTGTCATTGGATGATTGCCTGGAATTACTTGCAAGTACATAGATCCATGCCGATTGATGCACAAAATACAAAGTTTGAGTTCTTTGAAGTCTGTGGCTGCCAGATTTTGAGTAAAAATTGGTGAACCAGGAAGAATTGATGCGTTTTCTTTTCTTGATAAGTCATTAAACTGTCTGAACCTGAAAAAAAAAATCCAATCCAGAGTTCTCAATACTTGTCTCGTGAGTTTGTCCGCTAACATATTCACCTTCTTGATCCTTAACATATTTGGCATGTGGCTTACAAGCACAATTGCATATTTCCTTTACATTTGGACAGTACTCATACAGACATACACAATGTATCTGCACGGCAAATGGTCAGGTACGAGGGCAAGCTAAGCTAACAATCGCCTCACTTGTTTCCGAGTCCGAACAAGGATTTGATGGCGTTGATGGCGTTCTCGTTGATGAACGACTCGTCGTAGTTCTTCAGCAAGGGCTCGAACTCCTCCGACTTCCTCAGGTTCGCGAGATCCGGGTCGGTGCGAACAGCCTGCAAGAAGAAGTCGACCAAGTCTCGTGCCATCAGATCAGTAGCAACAAACCATGTGTTTCATACTGCAGAACAGCAGCCGCTTTACTACCTTGAAGTCTTCATACCCTGACTTGAGCGCATCCTCCAGCGCAGAAAGCGCAGCCTCTACCTGCACAAACGAAGCAACAGAGGAGACATGAGCCGCCTTCCTTCAGTTCAGAGTAGCAGACCTGAAGAACAAGATGGCGCGTCCAGCAGGAGCAGCCAGTGAGAGAGTCACTGAACCCGGCCCAGCTTCGAGTAGCTGCAGGCGACGTTGTAGCTGGCGATGGCGGCCTCGCTGGGCTCCGGCTTCGACCCCAGAACCGACTCGAACTTCTCCAGCGCCTCCTCGTACTTCCCGTCCCTGCATTTCTTTCCTTTCCCCCAGTTAGTCGAAAGAGACTTTTTTTCGGAACTGAGGAAGCAAAGCAAGCAATCGCATAGCGCTGTCAGTTCACCGACTTGTACAGCTTGAGCCCCATGCGGAGGTCCTCTTCCCTCTGCATCTTCTGCTCCATCTTCCTCTGGTAGTTTTGCAGCTGCCGGGGGGGCAGTTTTGCAGAGACATGGGCAGGCAGTGAGCAAAAGAACAACAACCATTCTGCGCATTTCATTGCCAGCTACACGCCTACACTACTTCTGTTCTTCTCCACTCACCTGGATCTCCCGCACCCTGCCGCTGACCACTCCGGAGTTCCTCTCGAACCTGATGATCTCCTTCTCGGTGAGGTCGCCGGCGCCGTCCCACTTACCTGAACTCAGTCCAGAGTGACTCAGTCAGCACAGCAGCATGCAGCAAGAGGAGAAGGAGAACTCCTCAGTTCCCATTTCTTGTTACAATAGCGGGGGGAGGGCTCAGGGGCTCAGGGCTGGGTTCTCTTCTCACCAAACCTCCTCTCCATCTTCATGTACAGAGGACCGATCCTCTGGCGGATGCAGTACATGGTCTGGCCGTACCCCGCCGCCGGCCAGATCTCCTCCCCGAAGACGGAGCTGGTGGCCAGCACCTTGTCGCCCACCTCGAACTGGCCGGTCAGGTCGGCGGCGGCGCCGGGCTGGATGGCCTCCACGTACGTGCCGCCGTCGCGGCCCTTGGTGAACTTGAGCCCGTACGGCTTCTCGATCGTCACCTCGTACTCCTCGTACGGCCGCTCCTCCTCCGCTCCCCCGCCGCCGCCCGCCTCGGCGGTCTCCGCCTTCGCCTCAGACGACGCCCGCGCGACGACGACGGCGTCCAGGGCCCTCCTCCGCGCGCCGGCAGGCCGAAGCCTCAGGGTCCGGCCGCCGAGGACCGCGGCCGCCGGCTGGAGCAGCAGCAGAGCGTTGCTGCTGGCTCTTGGGAGGCGGCGGGCGGGGGAGGAGAGCGGCGGCGGCGGCGGCTGGTTAGCGGCGACCTGGCTAGCCAGCGCCATGGCTATTGGCTATCGGCTAAGCTAGGAGTAGGAGAAGCTTAACTGCGTTGAGCTGGCTGCGGCGCGATGTTAAACTCCGCCCGGCACCGGCAGCACCGCAGCAGCAGCTGAGCTCTTCTTCTCTTTCTCTTGCTCTTGGTCTTGGGCTCGCGAATCTGTGTTCTGTGGTGGTGCAGATGAGGAGGAAGAAGAGGAGGAGGAGGAGGAAGAGACGCTTCTGTTCTGTGGCTCATCCTGCGCTGTGTGGCGCCAAGAGGGCTTGCAGCTCAGGCGTGAGACGGAGGCCACACACCAGAGCACGGACACACTGGGAAGAACAAAGTAGGAGCTAACGGCTGAGGACTGACGACTGAGCGAGTGACAAGGCCGGTGTCCGGCGCCGGGCGTTAGTACGTACGTGTCACCTTCCATGTCAGTAGAAAGTTTATCTTTTCCCCCCGCCTTTTGAACAGAAAAGAAAAGAAAGCTATTTTCCCCCTTTTCATTTGCATAACGGAAAATCCATCTGGCTTTATTCCCTCAGGCCTAGTTTGGGTACTCTAGTAATGAGTAGGATTGGAGTGGATTGAGATGTATTAAGAGAGTATTTGGTCTATTGGAGATTTATACCCTCTCCAATCCCTCCAAAACACTCTAATCCCAAAGTATCCAAACTAGGCCTCAAGAGGCTCTTGAAATCGGACCCCACCCTGTCACAAAGTTCACTCAAACACACGACTCAAAAGACAAAAAGTTCTCCTCTCCCAATCCCAGTCCATCAATTTTTCTCCTCACACTTCGTTCTTGACGATGGAAGCTTGATGCATAGTTAAGATAGATGATGATGGGGCAACAAAGAAAGACATCTATGGACCCTACTGGCTACTGGTTTGAGTACCCGAGTGAATTCCACTTTTTTTTTTTTAGAGTTACCACAATCTGATTCGAGGATAGAATGCAAGATCACCGATATTCATCTTATCCGGTCCAGTCTCATCTCTAGCCATCATCTGTCCCTTGCTTGAAAGGAGGTTGGCACGAATACGATACAACGACAGACTTGTGGTTCGATAACTCTACCGATTAGGTACATTAATGTTTTGGACCGTTTGCATTTTCCATTGAGTTGAACCAGCAGATTAGCTAGTTAAGAGTCTCAAGAGTCTTTCTAAATTTCACCCTCTAAATTATTATTTGAAGAGTCATTTACATAAAAACAACTGTCTATATCTTTTTAATCTCCAACGTTTTTTCTAATATTTTGTTTGCACTCTAAAGAGTCATTTATGTTTTCTATTTTTTTTTTGCTAGTGAGTCACCAAGAATTGAAGATGGATATATTCGGATAACCATTTAAATAAGGTGTTGGATGACATTTTTTACAAAAATCACTAAAGACATAGAGTTTTTTTTTATAATGGAAACAAGTTCCCACCTTTTGCACTTTGATGCATACAACCTTATAAGAAAAATTATAGTTCCACAAGCAACTATGAAAAGATAAAAATTATCTGGTTGAAACTATAAACAAACTAAGCAGCCACAATTCTAACATTAGATCTCCATCCATGGCATGTGAAGATCACCATGGCCACCACCTCCAAGGAACGACATACATCGAGAACTTCTTGGTGAGAATCTTGTTTTTGCAGCAATCTCCAAAATCGGAGCTAATGTGTTCCTCTGAAAATAACCTGCAGAATTGACGGTATTAGTTTATGATTAAAAACAACGTCATTGCGGCAAAGCCAAATGGACCAAAACATTGCTTCTACTCTAATTAAAAGTTTTTTATGTGTCGTTCCTTTATTAGATTCCTAAGCCTCCATAATATGATTAATATTGCAGGGTTTGTCTATGTGGAATGCAAAAAAATTGTTCTCCAAATATTTTTCTAGCAAGGTAACAATTAAAGAAATGGTATTGAATACTCTCGTTATGATTGCATAAACTACGCTTCAAACTTTCCACCCACCTTCGTTTCGCTAGGTTATCTTTCGTGAGGATTACTCCCTCCGTAAATACCACAAGAAAATTTTAATTTTAAGGAGCTTTAGTTTTCAAAGCAAACCATAACGATTCCACATGAGTCTCTTGGAGTTGCTAATGAGCTAGTTCGAACAAGCTAACTTGCAAGAATAGCGAGTTAGTCAACAAAGGTCGGTATGTGCAACCAGGGCAGATTTGATGTTTTTATACCCAGCCAAAAAATGGTCTACATGCCCAACAACGTCTTGCCGTCTTGCCCGACGTCCACACCTCAATTCCTCCCTCGCCGTCGCATCTTGGGCTCCTGGCGACTTCTCGCCTGCTCCTGCTCCCTCGATTCCTCGTGTAGTCACGTCCAACGTCATGGCTCTGGTCCTCCACGCCTCCAGACTCTTGGGTGCCGACGGCGGTGAGCAGCTAGAGCGAGCTAGCGACACGGTGGTGCGTCGATGCCTCCGCACTCTGCCTCCACGCCGCGTCGTCCTCGGTCCGCCCCTTGCCGGCTCGCCGGCGGCAGCTCCATTCTCGCATCAAAGCTTGTCCCTACTCCCTAACAGGGCATTTGAATCTCTTCATTTTAAAGGAATTGGAATTCACTCAATAAAATAACTTATTTAGTTTGGAATTTTACATTCCACCACTTTCTAAAGTTTAGATATAAGCCTATCTCAAATTCATGGGCTGGAGGATGAGAAATGATTTTATGCATTAGTAGAATTTGTTTCTACTCTGTAACTTACATGGCACACTTCATCTCACTCCTCTATTGTAAAAATGTAGCACATAAATATCTCCGACATCTTGCTAATAATAGTATACAAATATATTTTGCATAAAACTGAATTAGCTTAATTGATATATGCCTAAATTACTATTATTAGAATGGAATTCAATTCCATTGATCCAAACGGGGCGTTAATTGATATATAGCTAAATTACTATTATTAGAATGGAATTCAATTCCAATGATCCAAATGTGGTGTAATGGAAATGGCGCAGAGCTTGGGGCGTGTCCCGTATTGGAGCTTGTCCACCTGCACTCCACGGCGCCGCCGCCACGGTCCTCAACTCCGCCCCTCTTGTACTCGCATTTGTCTTTTGTTGTAGCACTTGATGCCTATGCTTTTCTTGTGAATTGGTTGGAGAGATTCCCATAGTACTCCACAGTTAGGCTAGGTCATATAGGAAAAGAACAAGGGCATTCAGAATCCGACAATTAATAAGGATTCTTGGTAAAACTTAGGCTCGATTTTTTAATAGTACTATTGTTGGCGTTTCGGACCCGCGAGGACCGTCAACCGACCAGTGAATTTGTTGCTGCGTGTCCTTGCCCAGATGGGTTGATGCAAGAAGGAACACAAGTGGGAAATGGGGCTTATGTTATCTCGCACTGGGGTGCTCGTAGTAGGGGTTACAAGCGTCGTGAGAGAGCGAGGGCGAGAGCGAGAGAGAGAGAGAGAGTCCCTGTGTGCGTCCGTCTCTGCCTATCTCGTCTGCCCCGCCTCCCACTATGTCAACGTGTGTCCACGTGAACGTGTGTCAACGTGAACCTATCTCCACGTACGTGTTGTAACGTCCCCTAGGATGGCCCTGGACATCCCCTTTTATAGATGCAAGGAGATGTCCAGCTGTACAACGGGGTGTAGCTATGCGCTACGTGGCTGGCGGGGAAGTGCGTTGAGCCCTGTACACGAGCTAACGTGGCCGTCGGAGAAGTGCCTTGAGCCCTGTAGAAGCACAGCTGTCGGGCGGCATGGATCCTGCTGACGTTGTCTTGCTTCCGTAGGGAGCTGAGAACCCTCAACGTCATGGATGCACGCGGGGAACCATCATTACCTGCAATCGGAGTATTTTGATGTGACTCCGGTCTTGTTCCTTTGTAGCAAAGGATGGCTAGCTAGCGGTAGGGTAATGATGTCTCCCCTGTAGCGTAGTCGGTCTGAGGCCCAGGTCGGGCAAGGCGGAGACTTCTCCTGAGGCCGAGGCTGGAGTCGGGCGAGGCTGTGACTCCTCCCGAGGCCGAGGCTGTGGCTGAGGCCTAGGTCGGGTGAGGCAAAGACCTTCTCCCGAGGCCGAGGCTGAGGCCGAGGCCGAGGCCTGAGGTCGGGCGAGGCAGAGCTCCCTGCTGCGCCCGAGGGTGAACTCGGGAGAGGTCACGACTTACTGTTGCTACTCTTGCCCTAGTGGTTGGCACAGTAGCCGGAGCGGGGTGAATAGCGCTGTTTTCCTGTCAGAATGGGCATTAAAGGGGCAAAGTGACTGCGGTCACTTCGACCTTGCCGACTGAGGCACGCGTGTCAGGATAAGGTGTCAGGCGATCTCCGCATTAAATGCGCATGCGATACGGTCGGTTGGTAGGGCGATCCGGCCGAGGTCGCTGCACAACGAAGTTCGCCCAAGCTAGGCTTCAGGCGAGTCGAGGGTGCGCTCACTGTCTGAGGAGGCCCTCGGGCGAGGCGTGAATCCGCCCGGGACTACTGTTCCCGCCCGAGGCCGAGGCTGGGCTCGGATGAGGTTGTGTCTCTTGGTAGACGAGGCCCTGACTTGAACCGCGTTTTATTAGCCGTGTATGGTTTGCTCTGAAGATGTTTTCCAGCCGCGTTTAGGAGTATTGGGGGTACCCCTAATTATGGTACCCGACAGTAGCCCCCGAGCCTCAAAGGGAGTGCGGGCACTTGCTTTGAGGTTCTGCCGGATGTTTGCAAGGGGACCGGCCCTTCTCGGTTATATTTTGTTCCGGTGGGTGCGCGCGAGCGCACCCACCGGGTGTAGCCCCCGAGGCCTCGAAGGAGTGGTTTAACTCCTCTGAGGTCTTAATTCTTTTTGTGATGCCTCAGTTGGCCTTGTTGTTCCCTCATGCGGCCTGGCCGTAGCCCGGGTGCACGGTCAGGCTCCGAGTTTTCACGCTGGTTTGTTGACGTGGTCAACAGTTCGGCCGTAGCCTGGTGCGAGAGCAGCCCCCGAGCCTCTGCACGGAGCGAGAGGACGATCAAGGACCGTCTCGACTTTTATTGTACGCCCCTTCGTCACCTCTCCGCAAGGAGGAAGGGGGAAAGCGCCATGTTACCCTCGGGGGGCACCGAACATGGTGTTTCTAGTGTGTTGCTAGCGGGTGATCCGAGCGGACGCTCGAGCCCCGTTCGATAAGGGTCGGCTAGTGGCCCAGAGGCGTGCTCCAAAAGTACCTGCAGGTGATTTGCCGGACCCGGACCCATTCGATAGGGTCCGAGGGCTCGATGCCTCCCTCCGGTGGGATTCCGTTACAAAATCATTCCCGCTGGTCTTAGAAATGTCCTAGGGTACCTCGGGAGTGTAGCCCGAGCCTCGACCATGTAACAGACGTACCCAGGGTCATCCCTGACTCTGCATGCTCTGGGGCGGCTGTCGAACCCTTCCGAGGGGCCAGCCTTCGAACCCCTGATCAGTAAAGGGCATGGAGCCCGAGTGCTCTAGGGCGGTTGCCGAACCCCGGAGGGCGCAAACTTCGAACCCTTGATCAGTAGGAGGGCTCGGGGCCTGTTTCCTTCGCTGGGAAGGACCTTTTTTGAAATATCCCCTTTCGCGGTCCCTGTGGTAAGAGAGAGAGAGAGAGAGGAAAAGAAAAAGGACATGAATTTAAATAAGGTGGCACACCTTTTTTGACGCGACCATCATGACGGAGGTGAAGCGGCGCCCGCTTCTCCTGCCGGAGGTGTCGCTTGCCCTACCAAGGAGTTAATGCGACGGGACGGGCGATTCGCGGGGCGTCTGTTGCGCGTGCGCGAGCCGTTCGAGGAACGGAACACGGGTGTGTCGTCTTTACTCCGTGGGAGAGGGCTCCCCTGCCGTTTCAGGAGGGGGTACGAGCCTGTAGGTGATTAGACCGCTGCTTCCGCCCGTCTGTTGCTGCAATTACTGTCGGCCCGCCTCTGGTCATATCAACCGTCGTGCCTATCCCCGCGGCTGACTGACCCGTGATCGTTGCACTCAATTGACACTGTTGGGTCACGCGCAGGGCTGCCTCGAGTCGTGGCACTGGTTCTGCAGTCGAGAAGACGCGGCATTGGCATGAGTGGCGGTGTGGTTTCCTTGTACGTAGTAACCGTTGTGCCGGTTACATGACATGTGGACCCGGGCCTCCATGCTGGACCGCTGGATGCGACGAAGCTGAAAGGGTGCACAACCGTGGTGTGGTTGCGTGCTTCCTGCATGGTGGTCCGCCCTTTCGACTGCTAGTTTCGGTGAGGATGGGGGAACGCTTATAACCGCAGGGCGGTTACATGCTCTATGTGCGACGATTTGGCTTCTTCCGTTTTGGGTCAGCTCGTATGACATGTGGGACCCAGCCCCCGCGTCGGAGGGTGAGAACCCTGGAGCACGTCGGTGGAGACCTTGCCCGTGATGCTTGGGGGTGCGAGTGAGGAGATCTGCCTTTAAAAAGGGATCGACCCCCCAGGCAGTAGCCATGCCTTCACACTCTTCGCATTCATCGCGCCCTTCCACCTTCTGAGACCCCAGATGGGGTGCACCTGTGTTGCCTTCTTTTTGCTGCTGTTTGAGGAGCGCGACCCCGTGGGGGTTGGCGCTCTTCAGTCACCGCTCGGCTTCAAGGATTTTCATCATGCAGCCCGGCCGCAGTCCCTCACCAATAGTCATCCGTAGGGATGATCACCAACCTTGTGGTGGGGAGAAGCAAGCCGGGCTGCGGCCTCTGCCCCACTCTCAGCTTTAAGGATGTTCATCATCCGGGCTGGGGAGGAGGGCACGCCGAGTTGGGTCCTGCCTCCGCGTGGGCCGGTGGCCCGCTTCTTCCTCCAACATTCGGGGGAGAAGGGCATCCTCCAGCTCTGCGGAGGAGGCGTCCTCCAGCCATGCGGGGGAAGGCGAACTACTGCTGCCTGGTCAGGGTGCAGCTATCCGTCCTCCATCCGGGCGACGGTCGTGTCGTGCGCAGGTGGCTACTGTCACCGGTGCTGAAGTGGTGGTCGCCGCTGGTGAGGCTTCCCACCACAGCGGTGGTTGCTTCCGCCGACGAGACCGTCAGTGCCACCTGCGCTCTGGACCTCCGGCTCTTTGGCTTTAATGGCTGGTTCTCGTCCCCCGTGAGGGGACGTGAACGAGGGCCTTTCAGCAGTAGCGTTTGCCCTGAGGCCATCGATGCTGCTATCTAGCCGCCCAAGACGGAGGTCGCTGTCACGCTGCTGGTGCAGTGGTCGCCGGTCGAGCCACCTGGAGTTTGTTATCCCGCAGGCCCTCTGGTGTGGAGGTTGTTCATTCCTGCGGGAATGGACCCGGAGTCCCGTTTGTAATGGTACCCTCTTGAGAGCGAGATGTAATAGCTTTAAGTACTAAGACATCTGCTGTAGGTCGGGACAACCGCCGAGGGCGTTGCCGACGTCTAAGTCTAGGTACCATCGTTACCCCAAGTACGTGTGTTAGTTCTTTGTGGCTGCTGAGGCCTGAACATTTGGGTATAAAGTCATGTTTCTTTCCTCTTGTTTTGAGCATTAGGACTTGTTCGTCAGTAGCAGAATCACTTATCCGAGCGTGAGCTACCTTTCGTGGAAGGTGACGAGTGAGGTATCTGTATTCCGGAGGCATAGGAGTCCCTCGGCTCGGTCGGCCTTGCCGTTCAAGGTCTCTCTCACTCGTAATTAGGATTTCGCTATCGACGCAGTCGAAAGGCACGAAAGTCGTTTTGGCGGAAAACTTTTCCGAGGAAAGATTTGACGCAGAGGGGGCTTCCTCCTTTCTAGACCCGAGGCGACCGCTCGGGCCGGGACCCTTGTGGAGGGTCTGGCTGTGGTCGTCGGGTCTGCCTGGTCTGCCCGAGGCATGGCCTCACAGCAGCGTGACCGGGCCGAAGGTATGTTTTTGCCCGCTCTGTGACTTTGTTTATGTCTCCATTCTTCTCCTTGCGTCTGAAGAATGTTGTCCGGCTGTCTGCAGGGTTCGAGACGGCTCTTAGCGAATCCGTAAAGAACTGCAAGGCACGTGCCGAGGCGGCTGAGCAGAAGGAGGCCGACCATGTGGCCATGTCCGAGGCTATCTCGGCCTTTTGCCAGGCCTTCGGCCTCGACGGCGTCTCCTCGGGTAGCTCCCCCCAGAGTCATCTGCGGGCCTTGGGTGGCCATGTGCGCAACAGACTCCGCGGGGCGCTGCACCACGGCGTTAGGTGGGCCTTCACCATGCTCGTTTCCCACTACGATGTGGATCTGGAGCGGATTAGCGAGGGGTACTGCTTACCCGACGAAGAGGAGGCTGCCTTAGCCGAGGTCCAGAGGCTTGAAGCGGCTGTCGAGGGCCCGAGTGCAGCGCTGGCTTCCTCCTTTGAGGAGGAGATCCTTCCGCTCGAGTCGCCGTCCGAGGCCGGGCCAGATCTTGCTGAGGGTGGAAATGACGCCGAGCGTGCTGCTCCTCCCCCTACCGATGTCTGAGCCTGCAGGAATAGTTTCTAAGTATGCATATGTTTTTTTGCGGCCGCTAAGGCCAAAACATTTTAATTGTCGGATTATAAAGCTGCGTTTTCCTCTCGTTTCGTGTATTAGGACTTGTTCGGTAGCAGAATCCCTTGTCCGAGCGTGAGTTACTTTTTGCGGAAGGTGATGAGTGAGGTATCTGTATCCCGGAGGCGTAGGAGTCCCTCGGCTCGGTCGGCCTTGCCGCTTACGTGTTCTCCTGTCGTTTTTAGGGTTCTGTTATCAACACAGTCGAAAAGGCATGAAAGTCGTTCTGGCAGAAAAGTTTTCGAGCGTTAGGACTTGTTCGGTAGCAGAATCGCTTATCCGAGCGTGAGCTACTTTTCACGGAAGGTGATGAGTGAGGTATCCGTATCCCGGAGGCGTAGGAGTCCCTCGGCTCAGTCGGCCTTGCCGCTCAAGGTCTCTCTCGCTCGTCTTTAGGATTCTGTTATCGATGCAGTCGAAAAGCACGAAAGACGTTCTGGTAAAAGACTTTTCCGAGGAAAAATTTGACGCAGAGGGGGTTCCCCCCTTCTAGCCCCCGAGGGAGGGTCGTGCTTTGCCGAGGCAAGGCTGATCCTTCCTTGATGGTTAGACTTTATTTATGCATGTAAAGAAAGCGAGATACATGAACGACTTGAAACATTTTAAGGGTAAAAGCGACGTAGCTGTTGGATGTTCCAAGCGTTGCTGTAGACCTCGCCTTGATCGTTGGCCAGCTTGTATGTCCCGGGCTTCAAAATCTTGGCGATGATG